>JAVSBS010005551.1:39711-50862 GCA_033124195.1 Coracias cyanogaster | reverse complement strand
AAACTGCTTTTTGTTTCTCATCTTATTTTCCTCCCCTTTCTTTTTGCTCTGCTGAGGAGGAAGAGGGGAAGAAAAGGCGGGGTGATAGAGTGGCTTGGTGGGCACCTGGCACTCAGCCAAGGTTAACTCACCACAACAGCACATTAAGTTGCTTATTTTCTATTAGCTGATATATTGCTTCTTTTTCAGCTGTGAAATGTTGCACTCTGTTTCCTCATGTGGATGGAATAGATGCCACTAGGAATAAAATAGCGACTCTTATCTCTGCAAATATGTTTTAAAATATTGTGGCTTTGTCAAACATACAGCTGAACTAAATATTTCTGATAGAGAAAGCCACGAACTCAATGCCACAAATGTTTACTAAAGTGAGAAGTTTTACTCTTAGACTTGTGCATATTATGCACCATAAAATGGTTGCAAAACTGGACCTAAAAGGCTATGCATTGGGAAAGATTGTGTTGTTCTGCCATCAAGGTGCACAAGGATCCAACCAGACAAACTTACAGGTTGTTTACTAAACCCTTGAGAAAGCCTACGGACATTGCAATGAGGGAGGAACTACTCTCCTGTTGGATGTATTGTGACTGTTGTATGGCTAAATAAAAAGAGTCCATAGCCAACAGTTTAAGGTCTTTCCTGGAAATTGTATCAGATGGCACTAACTTAATTCAGTTCTTAGTTTTTAAATGTATCAGTCAAAAGATGTCCCAAGGTGAAATCAAACTATTGGCTACTGCTTCCTGACTGATTCTATTATACCACAATTGGATGTAGTGATATGAAAATCAGACATTCAATGTGTACTTGACATATCAAAAATATCTGGAGATACCTACAAGGCTTAGATATGACAATCTCCATCAATCACCAGTTTTAAAATAGCGCCATACTAATCACCCCCCTGATTCTGATGATTTCTTTTAACCTACTGATTTATGTTTAAATGATTGCCTGTGAAAACTGCTGAGCATTAGCTCTACAAGTTATTTCAGGTATCTTGAAAAGATTGGCACTAAAAGTAAAAGATGATTACTACAAATTGTGACTTAATGATAGCCTGTCTTCAGAGTAGAAACAAAACAGGGTTTTTATGGGTGGTTCTGTCTTACAATTGTTTATACCAGCATTTTTTCAATATATTTGCATGGAGCACTAGAAGTGAATAAAAGTGAAACTTGACTTGCTGCAGTGTTCAATTTTGATTAAAGAGATGGTGATTGTCATGAAATAGGAGTAACCTGAAATTGAAATGACCTTTTCAATAGACTGTGACTCTTCAGATAAAGACAGTTTTGTTTGCTTCACTAATTTTCTTTCTAAATCTCAGTACTTTATTGTTAGTCTACATAAAAAGACCTTTTTTGAGTAAAGCAAATGTCCTGGTTTGATTTAGAACAGAACTAATTCATTCAGTGATTTTACTTTTCAGCTAAGTGTCTTCTAACTAACTGCACTTTCTGAAGTTAACAGCATACTTTTTGCAGACAGTTTTCACCCACTATCGTTTATTGGTGAGTTGTAATCAAGAAGCTTTTTCACAATTTCTTTTCTCAGTATAGAACTGACCAGAGAATGAAAACCCCATTTCACAACAGATTTTGAGGTTTTTAACATCTGTTTTCCTGCCTGACTCTAATAAAAATCAATTCTGCAAGCATTTTTAGAAAAAAAAAAAAAAAAGAGTTATTCAGACTGTCACCTTGACGCAGTGCTTTGAAAGTTGTTTCTTTTTCTGTAGCTCTTTACTTTGAACTGACACAAATATTTCAACAAGTCCAGATAAAATCCCATTTAAAATAACTTCGTGGCTGTAAAACTTCATATGGCAATTCTTTTCCCATCTCTCCCTGCCCCCAACCCTGTCCCCGAGAAAAAGTTCAAACATTCTACTGAAGAATAGAGCTGGCCAGAATTTTGAGTGAAGTGCTTCATTACAGTAAAAGGCTGAGTATTGAACATGGAAATGTTGATATTGAACAGGACAATAATTATTTTGTATAATCTTACAGTATTTTATGAGACAAATCTCTATGTATAAGCCAGTTTAAATGAAGATTTTACAGCTTTTAAGGTGATTTTCAAAATATATCCCAGGTGTAAATACTTACTTAATTAATCACTTGGATGATGGGACAGGTTACACCCTCAGCAGGTTTGTAGGTGATATAAAACTAGGAGGAGTACCTGATATGTTGGAGGATTGTGCTGCCATCCAGAGGGACCTCAAGAGGCTGGAGAAATGGGTTGACAGGTACCTCATGAAATTCATCAAGTGCAAAGTTCTGCACCTGGACAGGAATAACCCTAGGTACCAGAAATCCTGGGGACAGGAAGGCTTGAAAGCAACTTTGTGTGAATGTCTCCTAATAAAAGTAAAGCCTGCAAAACCAAGCCTTCTTTCTTTTAACATGAAGCTTTCATCTGTTTTCCCTGCTGATCTTCAGAATTGTACTCTTTGTTGGAGATTCAGTTTATGAGTGTTAACCCCTGTGAATCAAGAGCATGTGCTTTTTTCCTGACAGGTTGTTATTTAGACTTTCTCAATTAGCTGACCTGTTGCTTCAAACTCTGC
This sequence comes from Coracias cyanogaster, assembly GCA_033124195.1. Lineage (NCBI taxonomy): Eukaryota > Metazoa > Chordata > Aves > Coraciiformes > Coraciidae > Coracias > Coracias cyanogaster. Next base: position 48,287 of record JAVSBS010005551.1, on the reverse strand, counting down.
AATTTCAGCAGAGAAATGTTTAAAAAGGAGCCAAGAGGCAGGGAACCAGACCTTTTTGCTCATCTCACTTGTAGGTAATCAGTTCACCCAGGAGCTGCTATCTGAAGTCAATCCACTAGCTTTACAAAATGCATGCAATCTCAGAATTGTTTCCTCAAAGGATGCTGCATCTAGCAAACAAATTGGAATGAAGCTTATTCACCTGTGGGCCATTATAACAACAGTGGCAGCTTGGTAGGGAACAAACATACAGCCAATTTAATCTGCAACTAACTGGCTAAATCTATTTGGCATGGGAGAGAAAGAAAAAACAAAATTAAAAGAAACACCCAAACAACCCAAGAGCCAAGGGTTAAAGACAAAAGCGTCTCATAGGAAAAACTTTTCTTTCTCTGTCTCTAAGAACAGGACCCATTTTTATTTCTGGTAGTTTGTTGGTTTTCCTTTTTTTCTTTTTATTCCCTCAAGTAATTCTGTTTCTTTGCCCCACTGTGCTTGCTGAATTGATTTCCAGCAATGGCTGAAGAGTGTGAACACTTCTTTATTTGCAGGATGTCAGGGTGCATGCAGGTTCCCTCTAGGCTACCTGGAGGGAAAAGGCAGTGGCCTGTGCAATAAGCAGACATCCACAGAAATACTTTAGGCCTTCATGATCCTCTTGAGGGGAAGAAAAGCTTCAGGCTCCTTCAGCCTAGAAGAAAAGCAGAGAAGTAGATAAGATTCAAGCCTCAGTAGCTCTGCTCTAAGTACTACATAGAAAGGAAGATGCTCTGAGAGATGCCAAGGCAAAACTAAGGGGAAGGATGAAAATCACTGGGACAACTGCTATGAATTTATGTTTGTCCTGTGTTACAATCATATGGCTAGCAATGATGACATACTGCTAATTTCCACAGTCTGTTGCAGAAATCTTGACTAGCATCTAACAGTTCTGTGACTGGTATGACTCTACAGGTATGCTTCCATATTGTACTCTTCAGATGATAACCACTCTAATTTCTCTAGTAGAAAATGTCCAAGTACTATTTTGTAGTTATTTCTGGGTAACACGATTTATTTATAATGCAAAACATGCTGTGTTGCTTCAGGGGTGAACCAAGTAAGTACATTCTACCCCACATTAAATGGGAGAGGAGGAACATCACCTATGGCGCGCGATCTGCTTTGGCACCTTTTGCAAAGGAAATACTTATGACCCATCTATATCCTGTTTATATCCATCCAATAAAGCAGGAATTTTCAACTTTATTTCACACTCCCTGGCTGTCTTCAGATACATGTTACAAAATAAAAGGTGCATAACTGAATTTTCGATGTTTTACTGGAATTTGTTGTGTCACACAGGCATCAAAGCCTAAACATAGCTACAGTAGGGGAGCCAGTGAGAGCTTGATGCTGACCAAACTGGCCCCAACATGAAGAGAAATCATGGAAAGCATGCTTTGGAGTTAAATCTTCCCCTCACAGACTGATGCACGGGAACCTATAATGAGAAGGGGGAAGTTACAGGTAACACTTCTGTTTAAGAGGCTCCTCATTTTTTCTATGCACTCTGGACATTATCTTTCAAAAGTCTGTATTTTCTGTATGTCTCTTTTTTCCAAAGAGAACCAAGTGAAATGACCCATGATGCATCTCAGTACTACTTCCATAAAAAGCAACCCCTCTGGAGTGACATGAGAGTTTTCATTTCCATTCCCTCTCTATCCGCTTTCTAATGAACTAAATATTCCTCCTCTAAGACTCCATAGCATGCTTTAGGATAAAAATTTCCAGGCTTTTGGAATGCATAACATCCAATTACTTTCACCTGGGCTGTCACGTGATCCCACAAGCACCATTCGGTACTTCTGCCATCTCACTGTAACTTTGCTTTATTCTTCACTGGCTTTGCCTGATAGCTCGCATTGTTTCCAAAACACTCCCAATATTTGTCATGTTGAATAACAACTATATTATAGACATTGTGCATATCTCTGTTTTTCTCTCTTACATTACATTTGTTACAATGTAGGATGCAGGCTGTTTGGGGAATGTTATGGGAAACATTTAATTTACTTTTTGTAAAGATTCAGTTTTGTGTTTTGCAGATCATATCCCTGCACTCTCAATGGACATGTTGCTGATATACTCCTGTGGCAACCCATTTCTGTTATGCCTCTTTGTGCTTCTGGAGCCTTCCGTGGAAATACTAATAACATCTGAGTGAAACTTTTAATTTTTAACAGTATAGGAGCCTCCTATAAATCAAAGTAAATATCTACTCAATTATGTTCCTCAAAAACTACCTACAGCTTTAAAACAAACAATGTAATTTAGAAGTAAAGTTGCACCTGATAATAATAATACAGAAAATACACATCTTCCGTTTGACTAATAAATACAAATTACCTGTCATTCTAAACCTGATTTTAATACTAATATTGGTTTCACACCACTGAGATGAACTCCCAGCTCATGAAGTGTTATCACTGCAGACATCTGGCAAATTGGTTGTTAGCTTCTAACACAATTGATAAGCCTTTTATTATTACAATATTCTGTTTCAACAAAAGAGTGCCCATTTCCCAGTGATGAACCATTTTAATGATTTTGTGTAGAAATACAGCTAATGAAAAATAATGGCAGGGGACTTCTGAATTCAGTTTTTTATTCTCCATTCCAGCAGTACTCATTACAATATCACAAAATTATGTCTTATGAAGATGACACACAGGTACACTTCAGTCTCTGTTTCAGGCTGCCTGCCATAAATAGGAGAAATTGTGCTAGTATCAGGAGAATGTTCCACAATGCTTGGATTGTCCAGCAACTAGAAGTATTAGAATAATTTATTATTTTTATTACATTTGGCATATGCATTATCTGAAGCATTCATCTTTCCCAGTTACTGTTCTCTCTTAGTATGTGCATCCAAATGAGGAAATGAGAGCCCTAACTTAGCCTAAATTGTAAAATCAGACTAATACTACTTCTAGGCTTAAGAATATGCATAAAATACCAGAATTACAAAATCAGACTAATACTACTTCTAGGCTTAAGAATATGCATAAAATACCAGAATTACAACTGAAACCTCTTATTACCTCTGTCACTCTATTATATTTCTTTCTTGAGCACTAGCATTGGCAATTATAAAAAAATAGAGTGGAATATAGCAAGATTGAAATTCCTGTGCTTGATCAGCTCCGTGGTCTGTTCGGCTCAGTATCCTGTCCTGTAAATTGTTTACTAGACACTTATTTCCCATAAGTTCTTTCATTTAAGAGGTTCAATTATATGCTGAGGTGTGAATGCTTATGTCTCTTTTCTACCCCACCATATCTACCACAACATGCAAAATTATTTGACATTCACAGAAGATAATCAGCTTAGCTGCTCTTCAGGCATGGGTGAGAGCCAGATGTTGATCCCTGTTCCCAAGCCACTCTGTTATTATACTATTATGATATTATTATTATCATTGTTGTTGTTATGCATGAAACAACCAACGGGAAGGCACAAGGTGCTGGAACAGCTTTATGGCAGCATGCAGCAGTCTGACACTTCCCTTGCAGGCTGGATTATCTAAACTTTTCTTAATATACTTTATGTGTGCTTTTCTTAATATACTTCATGTGTTCATAGATTTTAAATGCATAGTTATTTCCAATAACTATATTGACAGTCTCAAAGAAAGAGATCCTCACGTTATTCAGATTCTGCTTGGAAATATTCTAATTCTAGCATCCAGAAAGAGGCACTGACTGCTATTTGCTCCACCTGTACCATGTCTTTTTTTCCAGCAGGTAGGTGATAATTAGCCTTTTTATTTATTTCAGCCAATTTAACTGATTCCAAAGTATGGTTCAGTGATCTGCTCTGTCTTGGATGGCATCCACATGGTTTCAAGATAGAGACACATTCGCCACTTTCCAGTCCCACAGGATAGTAGCTGATTTTAACGGGCTTTTAAAACATTTTCCTTATTAGATCAGTACTTAGTCTGCTTGGGGGTTTGGTTTTTGGTTTTGTTGTCAGTTGCTTGGTTTTTTCTTTTTCAAAACACTGCAAAGCATTCAGTCTTGTGAACTTACAACTTAATTTATCAATTTGTTCCAGCATGTCTTACTAGCTTGTAGGACTCTAAACACCAAGAGGAGGAAAAAAAACAGCCCTGCATGATGATGAAGTCCAGCACTTTGCTAAATGGGATTTTAAATGCAATAAAACCTGAAACAAAGTACTTCTGGAAAGTAAACAATTTGTCCATGCTCTAGAAAGCATGCAATACCATCCAAGAGCAGTGTAAGTGACTTACAGTTCCGCGCTGAAAAAATGTAAGGATCTCATAGAAGCCTAGTGGGGGGTACTGGAAAAAATGGGGTGGGAAAGTTGCTAATTGAAGAAAAATCTAGTAAGAATACAGAGAAATTGCAATAAATTCTGTCTTGCAACACACTATAGACAAAATCCTATTTTGGAGGAGTTTGGAAGGGATTAGGTTTTGGGTAAGAGCCCTCAGATTGTCAATTTAGTTTCTCAGCATGCACAATTTAATTGCTTATGCCATTTTATTCAATACATGGCCTTTAAGTAAACATTTTTGTGGAAAGATAAGTATAGGTTGCTTGTTTTCATGCTGGTATCGGACAAATCATCACCTATGTAAAACTCAGTTTTAACAGTAAACTAAATGTTATTTTACTGCATCATCAGTAACAAGCAGTCTGTGTTGCAAAATATTAGTAAGCCAATTCTTTTCCTTTATTTTGTGAAATTAATTGACATAATTTTATTTTGAATACTACAGCAGTTAAAGTTTAGTCTATACAGGGCAACAGTAACATAAAGACAGTTTTCTGTTTGCTGTGACAGAGCATAGGAGTAACAAAATTAAAATGTGTACTAAATGTCATATGTTATTCTTTTAATACCGTCACTCTATTCTGCCAACTAGCAAGTCTACTAACACTAGATCTTAAATCACACATAAGCTGAAGCAAATACCCTGAAGTCTAACCCATAACAGCTGTATGCTATGAATTCTATTAAGCTATATCATGTTTCTCTGAGGATAAATATCACCACACCATGAATCTTTTACTAAATAGACATTTCAAAATTGCCAGGAAGGAGTCAACATTCTGAATCAGTCAGGACCACATTAGGAATTGTGATACAGTTCATTACTTGTAAGATGTTACACAGCATTAGAGACTTCCATAGGCTTAATTTGACATGAAGCCATCAAACTGTGTAAAATACATTATAAGAAAACAAACGTCAAATACATTTACCTTCCAAACAGATCTGAATTTTGCACACGTATTTTCTTCCTGAGCCCACAAATAAAATGGAATAAAATGACAGATGAATGTTTTAAGATAACAAAAAGAAATATCGTCATTAACCTCTATGTTTTCTTAGTCATTTAACTCAAAATTAAATGTCAGGAAAAGAAACACTAAAACATTTTAGTATAGCAGTTATTGCTACTGGAAAACGCCAGTGCTTTAGATTATTTTTTCTAAACCAGTACAAATTATGTGCTACAATTTGGAAAATTTTGTCTTTCATGTTGTCCATAAATTACTGGTAAGAGTTCAGAATATTTCAGTCTTTTTTATAAACGCATTTTGGCCTTTGAATTGCTTGCAAGATGCGTTTGTGTTAGGTCTGAAGTCTGCATTCAAGATTTATTTTATGTAAATTTTTAAAATATTAGCTATCCTCTGAGTATGTTCAAAACCACATTAGAGGAAGCTTTTCAGTTCAAAATGTCTCCCTTTTTTTTCCCCCAGTTTCAAAAGAGGACCATCCTAAGTGTCATCTTCAGTAACCACTGAAAGACAAAAAGATACACATACACATAGGACATATAGACACAGTAATGACAAAAATACACTATGAGACAGAACTTTCTGTAGTCTATGAAGAGAAGTACAATGGACAGCAAATGAAGCCAAAGCCTTCCCTAAACCCCGTGGCGGGACACAGATAACACCTCTGCATATTCAGGTGAGTAAATGGTACTGTTGATCTACAGGGGACAGGATGCAAATAAGGAAAGCAACCCGCTTCTGTTCTTAAGAGCTGAAAACAGATCATTATACTTTAGGTCATGTACATAACCTGTAACCCACAAAATCTTATAAATTCTTTAATCACCCAATCTTTATTCTTTGTTCATTGTACATCTTTCCTTTTGTTTCAGTTCATGCTTCCATTCTGCAAAAACTGACAAAACTGTTGAATGTTAAACCTTGTCAGGAATCTCAAGTACCTTAATAGCTCTCTGATTCCAGAAGAGAAATAACATTTTTGATCTTCACAAGCCTGAGACTATAAACGTATACAGTTTGAGGCAGGGGCTTCATTTGTGCTTCAGTCTGAGTGTTGCTGTAACTGATCAAAATAAGTAACGTATAATAATGCATTGTATCATTTTAAGATATAACTAGTCAGATCAAGGGTTAGACACCTATACTTGAGATGCTGAAGACTGAGGATCCCCAAAACTGTCTTTTCTGTTGATCTTCTGCCATGGGACTGATTGTGTCACTCATCTGTAAAGTATAGAAGGGGCAGGGAAGGGGCTGTTTGGGGAGTTAGTAGGACACAGGGTTGCGTGCAAAAGAGCTCAGGCTATTTGGTTCTGTTGAAATCTATTGCAAATCTCCCTTGTCTTCCAGCAAGCTGGGATTTCACCTCCTGAGTTAATGGGAACTGAATGAAAACAAAGTGCTCTGCCAGAATCACCCCTCTCCTATCTGCACATCTGAATTGATGTAGTCTGGAAATGAATTAAAGGATAAATTTTTTTTCAGATACAGTCTCTGAGAGCTACATGTGCTTCTGAGGTGGAATTGTTTGCAAGTGATTTCTAACTTCTCTTTTTGATGTCATTTGAAGGATAACAGACTCCTGACAGTAGTCTTCCTGAATTTATTAATTTCTCCTTTCCCTCCTGTATAAGGGAGTACTCTTTTGAAATAAAGAGGATCTACTTAGGAAAAACAATTTTTATTATTGATTCTGGTTTATCATGTCAATGGATATATGGTCTTTAATGGAAAAGAAACATTCCCCCTCTTCACCTTCTACCACCATTAGTCTTAGTCAGGCTTCTTTGTGTGTATATGCCCAGCTTTTGGAAGAGGAATGAGGGTATTCACTAAAGGAATGAGAGTATCCGCCCACTTTCTGTGCAATAGTTTGCTAACCTACCATGCACTTTCTAATAACTCATCAGAGATGGACAGCAGGATTAAGCTGTGTAAAGGGTCTAAAGAAAGGATACGGAAGCTCAGTGTAAGGACATCTGCCAAGCTCCACACTTAGAAGGAACAATCAACTCTGTGAATGCAAGACTTGGGCCAAATAAATGAAGTAGCTGTTCTGCAGAAAGGTATCTGGTTACTCAGTCAAAATTAGTATCAGCCACGTTGTGTTATTGTGAAAAGAGCAAAGGGCAATCTAGGGCATACAAAGAGGAGTATATTTTATACAGATGATACAGAAGGTAAACTTTTTCATTCCTTCAGCATTGGTAAGACTGCAACTGAAATCTTCTATTCAATTTTGGGCACCACTCTCTCAGACAGATGTGCCCTAATTAGAGAGGAGTCCCAGGGCAGGCCAAGAAGAATGAGTGGTGGTCTAAAAATGCAACTTCTAAGGAAAGTTTAAAGAAATATTTTCTATTTTTTCTGCAAGAGAAAAGTGAGTGGTTGTAGGATGACATTCATCGTATTTGTGAGAAGCTGCGGAAACTAAGGAGTAGTCTGCTTTCCATATCTGTGAGACAAGGACAGGAAGTAATTGGTGACAAGAGACATTTAGGTTAGTTTTTGGAAAGATTTTCTACTCAGAAGATTGATTCAATAAGGAATCGATCCTGTGAACTTTCCACTTCTGGCAAGTTTTGTGTGCTCATCTTAGGCATCTGTCCAGCATGACAGAAGTAGAAGTAACTTGCAAAAACCTCTCATGTTCCATTCCAGATATATTTCATAGAAATATTCATTTGTTGCACTTTTTTCTTTGCATTTTATTACAATTCTGTAAACCTTGAATAAATGGTGTTAATGAAAAAGGCAAAACAGATTTTAAAAAGCATTTGTACTTGACAATGTAGACTGCTCAGATCTTAACCAGACCTAAGTCTGACAAAAGTAGGGCAAAATTAAAATCAAGTAGTGATGACAGTGCAGCTGACAGATTGGAAAACAAACATGAGTAGCAATTCTGTTTTTGTCAGATGAGCAATGACTCAATTATGTCCCTACTACTATCTTTGAATAAATTATTAGTGAAAAATAGAGCCAGAGGCAATAATAGGGATTAGTGTGGGAGGTGCAGTGCAATAGTAATTAGGATTCTATTTTTACTGTTTTGTTTCTACACTATGACATCCAAAATGCAGTCACTTAGAAAATATTTAATTCGGCACCTCATTTACAATATCTTTCTCCTCACAAACAAAAGATTTTTAAACTAGAAATGGGAAGACAATGCCATCTTCACTTTGCATCAAAAAATAAATCTGTAAGACCTATTCACTTACCTGCTTTTTAAAAAAAAACCTTGAAAGG
>JAVSBS010005551.1:9609-30987 GCA_033124195.1 Coracias cyanogaster | reverse complement strand
GTAGCCTGCCCCTTCTTCCAAAGGTGGTAGACTCTCCTCTTTCTCCTAAGTTCAACCAGAAGCTCTCTACTTAGCCAAGCTGGTCGTTTTCCCCTCCGATTCTTCTTACGACACATGGGGACAGCCTGCTCCTGGGACTAGTTAAACATGGAAGCTTTAACGAAAGGATGCGCCACGCTGTTGGCAGCTTGTTGCTTGCTGGGCACCAGCACCTTGCTGAGAAGAACTTTCAGTAAACCAGTTGACAGATACAAAGCTGTTCTTACAAGGCTTCTGACTGCTACACTCATATTGCTCTATTTCAGAGATCTTTTGATACAGAGTTTAAATCAGAAAGAAAATTCAATAAAGATCATAATCTTTGACCTGGTTTCACCAAAGGTTTCATTTTTATTACAGCTTTGTTATGCTCTCTGAGTTTGTTTGGCTTTAACAGCAACACACAGAACATACATTAACCACATGGAAACTTTCATCTTTTTGATGAACTAATCATATTCTCATTGTTTCTCTTTCTCGCTTCATTGACAACAGGCTTTTGTGTCCAACTGTGATAATGTCCTGTGTTCAGAGCATACACATCTCTGTATGAATCTAACAACAGGCAATTGACATCTTCATGACTTTCTTGTCCTCCATAAGGGGGTAAAGAAACACATGCATATGCAGCCCATGCTTAAATGGAGAGAGGAACTTGTTCTGACCAGCAGGGCTTTCATACACCTATTATATTTAATACGTATGTCAGACACCATCTGTTAAAAAGACTAATTTTTCCTTCTTTTTTGCTCTAAACAAGACACTCAAAGTGCAAAGAAGCTCCAACATCGCAGAGGTAAAGAAAAGCCTGTTAATGGTTATCCTTCAAGGCCTGGGCTTTCAACAGAAAAACCACATTAAAGTAGAAAGAGATCTAAATCAATGGATTGTTCTGTTTCCTAGCTGCTCGCATTATTCACAAAATACCACAATGAATTCACATTACTTTATTTGTGGTGACCCAACATTACTGTGACAAAGCACTAATTGCTTTAAAATATTGTGATCAAATATTCAGTCGGGAATTGCTGTTGAAATTAACATTTGTTTTAAAGAAGCTTTTGTCCTCATATCTTTTTGATCTCTTGATTGATATGCAGTCATCTCGTAATTGTGGGTAATTCTGTGAGCTATTGCCTGTATTTATAATACTCCTGTTATATTTGTCCAACTACCTTGATGATTAGATAACCTGAAAAAAAAAATCACCACCACCACCAACACAGACAATTTCTAAATCTAATTCTTTCGGAATTTCTATATGGAGTGTAACTAGTGTCTGCAAATGGATCCATTATGTACAAGCCCTTTTTTAGTGATTTTTTTTCCTAATTTGAACAAATCTAAATGAATTAAACCCTCTTGTTCTTTTTCTGAAAAGCACCGCATTCTGTCTAGGGAATATTTTGAAAGGTTTTCCTTCATTCCCAGCTGACCAATAGACACAGCCATAGGGATTTACTCTGCTGTTCTATAGCCACTTGACTGTGTAGCATTTCCTTTGAGTCAAGCTTGGAATCTGGGATTGTATTGGGTGACAGATCATGACTGACTTTCTTTCTGTGCGATAGGGAGATTTCCAATTTCCATCCACTGCAAGCGCAACAACTCTCACGAAATCCTCATTCCTCCCAAAGACCTAGTTCATCATTCATTTTGTTTTATGTTGTTATCAGGAGACTGCCTGAAGGAAGACTAAATGGAAGAAATAAGAAAGCTGGTTTAAGTCAACATTTTGCCTATATACATATCAAAACACACTAAAATTATGATGATTTCTGACCCAGAATGTTGTTATCAAATGAGGTTTTGAACTGACTTTGTTAATGTATGAAGTTATGAAAAGTAATGTGAGACCTAAAAGATTTAGTAAAGTGTGTGAAGAATGGTTTTGTTCTAAATTATAATCCTTCTTGCACTTAAACCTAGGCAAAAATGGAGCAATTATTCTGCTTAATTTGTTTTCTCTTTATCTGTGATGTGCTGAGTTGTATGACTGCACTAGCTGATATGCAGAAAAGTGGGAATACACTCAGCACTCAGACTGCAGAGTGAAGGTCTTGCTGACTGCTGGTGCTACAGTTATAACAATGAGCTGGAACCTACCCAGGAGTATTCCCACTCCAACTAACTGCAGAATAATACTTAAACTATAGAAAATTGTTGCACGTGCTTGAGTAAAGCTACTTTGCTTTGTGGAAGCAGCCTGTTACCAAGTAGAGAATGGACTCAAATAGCAAGTTTAGAGCTTAACTACTCTAACATTTGGAGGCAGATAAATAAATCCTTTTAAAATTCAGGACTGTCCCTTTGGCACCTAAGTCTGCATATGTGGAGGTCCAGCTTGACTCCTAACAGAGATCATCTTACTTCTAGATTCCATGAAAATTTTCTGAGCCACTATGCATGGTAAGAAATATCTATTCAGGGTTATGTGCTCCATTATTATCCTGACTAAGAGCTCCATTGTGATTTTACTGTAGGTGAACAAATACCAACGCCCTGCATGGGTCCTCAGAGCTACCAAAGATCCTGAGCACAACCAGTGTCAGAAGTGATGGAGGCTGCATCTCATTATATACTTGTAATCAGAGCATATTTGAAGTGGTTTACCTCTATTCTGGGCATAGCCATCCTAGGCATGTTTCAAGCCAAATTGCTGGCCCAAAGCCCTGCATCACAGTAACTCAGAATGAGAGCATTTGACATTTTCCCCTAATGTAGAGCCACTGTGTTGCCAGAAAGCAAAGCTCATGGGAGCAAACAGAGCAATAATCAACCTAACTCCAGTATAGTGATTAGAGTAATGTCCTACTCCTCTGGGCTCTGCTCCCAGGACTTTCTGCACCATTATTTCTTCCAAAAATGTCAAAGAGAGTTGTGCTAGTACTGTATGAAAATTACCACTCAAGACAAAGAGGCAAAGAACCTTCTGCTCAGTCCTAGGTGAGAAGTCAGACTACAAGGTTAGTTTGAAAAGAATTAATGCAAGGTGCTGCCACAAGGTTTGGGGCTTTGTCTGGTTCTTGCTTAAGATCAAGAGCTATGTATAGTCCCTTAAAAGCAGATGTGTGAGGCCTGCATGCTGAAAAGAAGTAGATGTCTAGCATTTTCCTTCACAGGTAAATGAGCAAGCTAGTCACCTACTTTGGATATAATATGTGACTTCTGGAAGTTCTGTCTTACGCCTTCCCAATTACATTTATTTTAGGATGTTCCCAGTACTATGTGCTCAAATCTAGATACCTGTGTGTCTGAGTGAGGCCCATTAAAACTAACCCAGGAATACCTACACATCTCTTTACATGAAGATTTACAGATAAACTAAAACAAGAGGCAGGTCTTTTTTACAGGGTCTGTTAAATACTACGATTATGTGAATTTACTTCTTTATATAAATGGACTCTGAGTGATAGACTACTCAGAAAGTTGTGAATAGAGGCATGAGTGGCACAGAATTTTGTTTACCTTTTATTCTCAGCTAAACTAATCCTTCCAATCTTTTGTGGCAAGCTCTGCAATTATAATCACTTATTTAGAAGCACTTAGTAGATAGGCAAGCATTTTAAAAAATATGTGCTTTTCTTGCAACTGCAGTGTTCCAACTTGGTAGTGTCTCTCAAACTTCTGACACTCACGTCCCCTTTCTTCCTGACTTCTTTCTTACCAAGTATCTGGGGTTTGGGCAAACATTTTAAATATAAGAATTTTTGGAGTCAAAATACATTCAAGAACTTAGATCCTTTTGCAAATTATTCTGGATCTTGTGTGTTTCCTTGCAGAAATCTTAAATGTAGTCTGTATTTTATAAATGTTGAAAACGCTGGGGTGTGTTCAAAACAGGGGACTTGTGCTCTAAAGTTATTGCTTAATCTTAAATATATGCAAATTAGATTTAAAAGATAGAAACAGAAGTTGTAGGTGACAATTATTTGATGTTCACATTTGCAAAGTGAGTAAAGATAGTAGTATTTAATTTTAGACTGGTTCCTGTCTACACATTCACTCTTACTTGAGCATAGACACATTTAATGTCTGTGACAAGCTAAATACAGCTTTAGATAAGCTAAAGCCTAAACATGTCAGGAATCTGAGAACAGGAAACACATTACTCTGACTAAGACATGCAATGGCAAGGAGGCTTTCCACCAATATCCCCTGTTCTTCTGCACTTAAAATGGTCCTTTTGTGCTGTTTCATAATTTATACACCATATTACTTAAGGCTTGCCTCTGGATAACCATCTTTTGACCTAGTTATCTTTGAGCAAAAGAAGGGGGCCCGTACATGAATGTACATTCAAGCAATTTTAGTTTGGAGAAAGAGAAGCTTGAACCAAAGGCCCAATGGAAGAATGCTGGGGTCAGAGAAGAGGCAGAGGAGGAACAGTGGAATAATAAAGGAAGTTCATCTTTGCTGTCGTTCATGACACAGTCATTATAGAACAAATGTGTTTAGTTTTGATTAATTCTATTTCTATAAAAGGTACTGTTCTGTGCCAGCTTTTCATTCAGTGTATTTTTTTCTGCTATTCCTTCCCCCTTCTTCTGCACCACCACATGTAAACCAAACTTGATTTCTAAAAAGGTGGAAAACCACTTTCCCCAATAAATATGAAGAATTCATTATGTTACCTGCTGCTATTTGTACACAATTACAAATTATTCATTTAACAGAGAAAATATCTTCAGTCTTAAGGATTTGGGTTGCATGAATATGCTTAACACACTGGCACCATCACTGAGTATTTCAGAGGTATCCTGGTTTTTAGAATTACTAGAACATCTTGCAAAGACTGTCTAGACAACCATTTTAGTAGGCAGTGTCTCTCCATGAGTGACACATTATAAAGGTATACATCAGGCCTGTCTATATGTTGCAAGCTTCTACTCTAGCATACATATTAAGTGAGTCAGAAGCTTGAGCCGCTTTCAGTAAAGATGTAGAACTTTTGTTTCAGGTGGGAATCTTACTCCTTAGTCAGCCTTTTGCAGGATAAACACACTTGTCCCTCTCCACGCTCATATTCCACTTTAGTCATCAGTTTAGTTTGCCCCCTGTTACCCGACAGTGAATGAGATCAATGACAACAGGATACTAAAAAGTGTGGAACAAGCACAACTTTTTGCCTGGAAAAGATCTCAAAGGAGATGAATTTTCTGGTGACACTATAGCCTGGATTAAACTGAAGGTCATTTTTAATCATCTTTCTCTGAATTTTTCTCAACCTTCTCATCTAGAAACCTGTAAAAGCTGGTACAGATATAAATTAAGCAGTCACTCTAGGTTTTCAATAGCAAATAATCTCTTTATGTTACTAAATGTGTGTGTGTGGAAAAAAACCTAACTAAATCACAGAACATGAATAAAGGGAGATATTTTAGTTAACACTTGGCACAACAGCTGGTAGAAAAAAGCTCACCAACAAAATAAGCACAGAAAGTAGGTCCATGTCTCTCAGTACATCCTTGTCTGTAGACTCTCCTTCAAGTTGTTACTTGTTACACCTACTGCATGGTTTTGGGTAGATGACAATGTGTGCTCATAAGGGGGTGCCCATGGACAGGTCATTTATTCCTCCTTTGTAAATCCTGATGTTAAGCTTCATCTCATGGCTTTATGCTTCTTGAGCTAGCTTTTTGTTTTCTTTACATGTTAGTGTTGATTCTGTTTGCTGCCTGTTTTGGGATTTATTTGCATTTTCTTAATCTTGTGCCTGAATGTCGTGAATTGTTGATTTTTTATAAATAATTTTTCAGCTAAATTCCCTAGTGTATGATTACTCAGGCAATAAACAGAGATAGCAACTTCAAAGCAGAGATTTTAATTGTAAATGAATACATAAAATCAATTATCTCAAGGGCTTAGTGATACAGAACTTTAATGTTGTGCTCCCACTATCTCACTACCTAAGATCTCAATCACTCCTTGGAAGTCCCTATCTCCATTATAAATAAAAGTTGCCTAGGGCAAGTAGCCTAAAAATGTAGGCATTTCAGTTGCATGCCTAACATTAAATGGACTGAATCCAGAATCCAGGCCTCAAAGTTTGCCTTGTAGATCAGTTATTTTGTCTTCACATAATATTTTACCTCTTACCTGTGTAAACCACGGGTCAACTCCTACGGGGCTAATATGTCAGTTCACAAAGTTATGACAAGTTTATCCTTGCTCGTGATCTCATCTGAGGTGAATGAAATTCATACTGGAATGTTTGAATGATTATCAAAATTCACTGGCAGGAATAACTTTGAAAATTGGTTTCACAGTTGCTGACTGAGGTGGATAGAAGTAATGAGAACATGTCCTGTTAACTCTGTAAACAGATATAGAAGTAGACATCATGTTATCATGTTTAAGAGGAACCTTAGCTTCTTTTCTAATTTTATAAATTAAAATTAGCTGAATTATCAGCCGTGATTTTCCAGAAAAAAAAAACAAAAACAATGTAAATAAATTCTATATTGGGTTTACTAAGAATCCAGTATAATGTAGAGTTCTGATTCGTAACCCTGATGCAAGAAATAGATTACAGTCCTATTCATCCAAGATATTTATCCCTTTAAGACTGTTGAAACAAATAAAATACAAGATATGCTGGGAAAACAACTCACTATATAAATGCTTCCAGCTCCTATTGATGGAAAACAATGACATGATTCCATCTAAAAAATTCAATAAATTAAATGACCAAGGTATTTATTAGAATAACTGTAATGAATGAAATCTGTATCACATGTACATAGGAAAATCTGTGACCAGGAAAGATTTGGTCTCTCCAGATAAAAATGAAAAATTCATCTTTAACAAGTGGAAAAGTATGGTTAAACCTGATAGTATTTAAAGGAGTCCTTGATTAGTCTTTAGATTTGAGTTCTAAGCCAGTCTATAGAACACATCTCTAACTTACTACAACAAGCAGTGTTATTGTATTTTGAAATTATGTCACTAAAAGCCTACAGTGAAATGATGGAGGATTTAAGATTTTGCTGAATTAAATTATGAAGGATTCTAAGTAATAATGGCACAGATTTGGCCATATTAAACTAAGTTTTGATAATTCTGCAGGTTTATACAAATACCTAAGATCATTGTACGGTAACTTTGAGGTTGGAAAGTATGAGGACACAGTCACACTGTAGGAGTTCTGAATGTACCATTAATAAACAGCAATTAGTCATCCTCTGGTGAAAGTAACACCAAAGTCAAATATGTGAAGTGTTCCGGAGTCACACACACCACAGCTGCTGCCACAAATACATCAGGCTTATCATACCATAATCATTAAGCTTATGAAAGCTTTAAAAAGAAATTTTCACAACAAAATTTAAAGTTTCTTCATCACCATAAACCTTAAGTAACATTAGATTATTATGGAGAAGAATCTTCAGGACTGTCTGCAGAGCCTTGGTTATATATACTTGCTCTTAATAAAACATTTTGTTGCTGCTGTGTTTCTTCATTAACAAATCTCTGTTTACCTTTTCTATTTCCTCAACATTTATTTTTTCCTCTTTTCTGGTGTTACTCTAACCAGGAGAAGTACTTAGTAATGGCAAACTCTAATTAAAATTAATGCAAAAGCATTAATTCCTATCTGCTTATAAGTGTCCAGTCATCCTGGAGAGGTAGGATTCAGTTTAAGGCATCCAAAATTAGAGCACGAGCCTTATGAGGAGCAGCTGAGGGAACGAGGGTTGTTTAGTCTAGAGAAGAGGAGGCTCTTGGAAGACCTTATAGCTCTCTACAATATGTGAAAGAATGTTGTAGCAAGGCGGGGTGTTGGTCTCTTCATTGTTGTAGCAATGGCTGATTCAAGAAAATTCAAACCAAGTGGAATGATATGTACACAGTTGTAAAGATCTAATGCAGGCTGTAAAACAAAACCAGACCTCCTGGATTCCTTTGAGGGTATTTCTGTGTTGCTCTGCTATGCCAATAAACACTTGTTTTGTCCAGAGTTCAAGTAGCTAACAAACACCAAAGGGAATCCCTAGCCAAAGTTCACACAGTGCTATCCTGGCACTAGCAAGACCAGCTACCGAGACACTTGTCTGATTTGGCAGTGTTCAACACTGTCATG
Source organism: Coracias cyanogaster (assembly GCA_033124195.1). Taxonomy (NCBI): domain Eukaryota; kingdom Metazoa; phylum Chordata; class Aves; order Coraciiformes; family Coraciidae; genus Coracias; species Coracias cyanogaster. The sequence continues at coordinate 22,865 of JAVSBS010005551.1, read as the reverse complement.
ATTCCATATGTTAAAAATGCAATCACATGCAACATCAAACTCTGCAAATGTAGTGTCCTGAAAAACAATGAAATTCTACATGACAGCACTTGCTTGGGTTACTTCTAAGAAGCAATTTTGCTGGAATTCTTTTGGCTCATCACAAATGAGTGCACATATTTCAAGAATGTATGCCTAAAAAACCAAAAACCTAGATCATGATTGGTTTTATCCTTTAAGTAAAGGTGAGACAGAAGGTACAAAAACACATACCTGCCTCTATTACAGCTTCTGGCTTGAAGGAACATATCTTATGCACACTTTGCTGTGAAAAAAAAAAAGCTTTATTAAAGTAACTAACGTATACTAAGACAATGTCCAGTCTTTTTTCTTAAATGTCATTAATTCAGTAAAGGAGAAGCAACTGTTATAGCAGTTTGAAGGTAGCTGTTGGATCCGGAAATAATCCTGCTGCTGAAATAAAATGTTTCTAATGCCTTGGGCAAACAGTTTAATTAGGATAGCAATATTTAATTGCTTTCCTTAGTGGGAATAGTTTAAGGATTCAACAGTTAATATCTATACAGTATTTGATTATGTAGAATTCTATGTAAGTGTCTAGTGGTATTAATATTTTTCAAAAACAGCAACAATATTTATGTATTGTCTCCCCCTTATTCAAACAAGCAGAAAAGCATTGCTTATGGTAAACATGTACAACATAATTTCACAACCAAACTGAAAGCCAATAAGTAAACAAGTGCCATATTATGAGAAGTAAATTAGTATGCTAAATGGAATGTAATTGTTTTTTACTTATTTTATCCCTACATACTATCCTTAACAAGACAAGCTGATTGCACAAGTTCACTAACTTGAGTATGTGATATAAGATTTGTTTTCTAGTTCTGGAAGATGTGTTTCATATTGGAGAAATAGCTGAAACTGGTTTCAGCATTAAGCCAAAAATCTATATATTGAAATAGACTTTTTCTGGAGTGGATTGTCAAACCATTCAACAACGTCAAAGCTCTCCCATTTTTATCCATTGTAAAACTCCCAATAACCTCAACAGAAGCAAAATTATTAAATAACATGAAGCACGCTTGAAAAAGTTGCTCTATCATATTGCTATATGACAGGTTTCTTTCTGTTAATAATTTATGCTGCAGTATATCCAAAATTAATATAAATAGTTTCTCATAGGTCTCTGTGTTATTAATCTCCTGTAGCACATTTTTTAATGCTGAAGTCAAACAGAATACACTCTATGAGTAGTGTATGCCTCTACAAAAGGCTAGCGCCAGCCTATTTCAGGATTTACAGAAAGTCATCTATACATTGAATGATGTCTCTAAAGGAACAGGAAGCCGCTAAAGAAATTGAAGCACAGGGGTCATCCACTTGTGTCAGCCTAACAATCAGAACACTGTGTTGTACGTCATCAAAAGACTCTGAACTACCTTCCTGTGCAGGAAAGACCAGTATAAGCTATATTACAGCAGGTTAATCTGAAGTCAGTGATGATGTTGACAACTGTAAGAGGATGCTTCATCCCCCTGCAAACCAAATTACCACAGCCACCTGAAGATCAGAGCTGACAGATCCAGAAAAACTCTGAGCTGTCAAGACATCCAAAGCAATTGCATCTCCCTACAATCTCCCTATAATAATTGTAACATCAATCACAACCCCTATTCATCCCTCCCCTACAATCAAGTACTCCCTATAATAAAATAAAATTAAAAAAAATCCCTGCATACTTACAGGAGGCAAAGACAGATAGCTGACATTCAGCATCCTGTCTCAGCTGAGAAAGAAAGGGTAATATCTCTGCTTCAGAGACAGGAATACATAAAACCGTGCATTATAATGATGTAGGTGATAGCCACAGAAAAGTCTCAGGCTTGCTTACTACTGTATTTTTTATTTGTACATAGGCACACACACACCCTTACAAAAGTATTTGGCAGCTGTTTTGAACAGATGGAGTCCTATAGATCTCCAGGGGAAGTGCCTGTAGAAACATAGACAAAATACGTATTAACATCCTTAAAATAATCTATGAAAGAAATAAAATACTGAAGAGAACTCTTACCCACCTGTCCAAACTGAGTCGTAGCTCCCAAATAAGCCACCAATACCTTAGAGTCAGATAAAGAACAGTGTGATCATTTAACGTGTAGTCAGCTGCATAACCAAAAATGTTACTGCAGATTGTGGGCAATGACCACATCATAAAACTGATATTCTGGAAACAGAAGTCACCAAGATTATTTTTTAAATCAAATTTTGCAAACAAGATCTTAAAAACTTTGCATGACGGAAGAGATTTTTATATAGAATGGAAAACAAAGTTCACATACACTCATTTTTTTACTCATTCAGAAGAAAAAAAATAAACCAGTACCTTTGAGAAGGAGCAAAATAAAATCATACTAGGAAACATTGACATTGCTGACTTTTACTATCCACTTAATTCTCTCTATTCAGTCTCAAAAATTCTATCTCAGAGCTTATTTTGTTTTGCAACTATATCTCTGTGAATACAAAATAAAGTGGCTTTAGAGTTCAAGGAAATCTCCAACATGGATTATAATGTCTGCACAGAAATATATATTTGCATAACAAAGTATCTATCTTGCTATAATCCTAGTTAAGAAGACTTTTTTTTTTCTTGGAAGATGGTTCAGAAAGCTATACTGTCAAAATGTAACCAGAGATGGATTCCTTTTTTCAAGTTTAGTGACTGCATGCAAACAGGTTTCAGAGGAATTTCCTAATTGAGCAAAAGGCAGCAGCATCATGGAAAGACAATCCAACTTAGAGATATAGATCATAGCTTCTATAAAAGTGAATAACATTAAACGTCTTCAAGCTGTCAGTAAATGTACCTTAGAGGATTCTGAAGGATTCTAAAAGGTTTTAGAGATTATGTATCGTAAGTTAGGTATCATAATTTCTCCCCTTTGTCATTTCCAAAGTGCTATTTATCCAAGCCTATTTGTCTACTTTATATAAACCTCTTATCCAAATTTCTGTGAAAAAAAACTACATTAGATACATAAGTTGGGAACAATTCTGTTTTGTTGCATTTTGCTCAGCTTACTCCACTCTTCAAATTTGTTTCAGGTAATCCAATCAAATATTTAATTCTATTGCTCCTTTCCACCACTTAATTGCTTTATGATTAGTCTTTAGATTTAGAACTTGATTCAGTTTTGTGCCCAGAAATCTATAGAGCCACCTAAGACATCTACTGATATTCAGAGTCTCCACACAGAAATGGCATGTATAACACAGGGCTTAATGGAGGAGATCCCCTCCCTCTGGAGTCCCAGCTGAGGGTTGAGCAGGATGCTACTATACCTTACTCAGTACTACACATATACGTGGGGGCAACAGATTCAAGTGCAGAAGGTATGCCAAATGTGCCCACCTTGTTTCACACTCTTTACTCTGGGCCCTGGAATGGAGATACAGGTTTACTTTCTCTGTCTACCTACAAAAAGTTCTTGCATGATCTTAAAAGAAGTCCCTAACTCCCACTCTTCCTCAATTCCTCATGGATTCAGGAAAGGCAAACGGTATTTTTTCATCATCTGCCTTGTATGGCCACGTCCCCAAAAGTATTTATGCATGAACCCTCCATATATATTTCAGTGGAAGGTTAAGTGTCCTATGAGAAACTAAGCATCCTAAGTTAGTACTTAGTGCATTTCTGATGTTGAAGAAGAGAACTGCATATAAGCACCAGCAGTCCTGTCAATTTACCCTGCACATATGCACAGCATCATGGTCATGAAAGCAAAAAGACCTTCTTAGTTCACCCTTCTACTCTTTCCTAGAAATCCATAATTTTTTATTCAAGCCAGTGTATTTCTGTAGTGCTTGTGATCTTGACCAGGGACAGTATACACATAGAAAATATACTACATACATTGTATGTATATACTATACACATACATTGTCTGAAATAAGTAGGATGCATTACTCCCTGGAGTGCCTAGTTTGCTCTACCTTTCTAAGAAAGTGAGCCCACATGACTAGTATAGGCTATACTCTTAACTTTAAGTCTCTAAAGTAAAGATGCATGATTTTCTTTTTTTTCCCCATGTGATCTCCTTGAACCCTGTGGCTTTCTCTCTGAGTATGCACCATGCAGGTGCTGTGCCCCAGGCAACAATCTAGACAGTGCTTTTGTCTTCCCAGTCTTCCAGTGTCAAGTGGGAATGTATTAAATAATGCATTTGCTATATATTTAAAACCTGGTTTCTAAAACCAATTTAGTTAGCTATCTCTTTACTAACAAAGCACAAACACTTAAAAGCAAGGAAATGAATAGATGCCATCACAAACTGCCCACTGCTACCTCAGAAATTAATGCACGTATCTCATCAAGTGTAATGAAATGCGTATTTCATTACAATACAGTGACCTTACCACCGACCCACAGGAAGGTGGGTATTATTAGATGGGGTTTTTTGTTATCTTGATTTCAGTAGCAGAATATTTTCTTTAAAGGAAAGCTCTTACATGAACAACACTAGCAGCTAATGATCTATTGACAGCAAATATCATGGTAAGATACTTTTGGTACATTAAGAAGCTGTGTATATCCTCAAGCAAGGGCAGAAGAATGGTTCCAGTTCACCCAAGATTTATGGATGGATTCTGCTTACTGGCTTTAATTGTCTCACACAGATGCTACAATCAATACTTGAAATGCCCTTGCCTGGTCCTATCAAGATGACTCCGATTACCTAAATTACTTGCTTATTGTGCCTACACTCAGAATATAGTCTACAGAAATAAATTAAAAGAGTAGGAAGCCCTGCAGAGTGAATCAGTGTGGGATCATCTATTTTGCCTTGTAATCAAACTCTTCCCAGCCAAGCCCTTTGAGCAGTTGCCCCAGAAGGTCTGCTGAAGAGATGAACCTTCACTGACCTTGATACCTCTCAGTCTGTACAGGGAATCCTGACCACAGGCAAGTTGCCAAAACCCTCCTTCCACAGGGCACCTGGGTGGTTCACTGCAAGCTCTCTCAGCCTCCAGGAGAAAAGTTGGAACCAGGCTTACTAACTTTAAAATGTTGGCACTTGTGCAAGTGATAATTGGAGGACTGCGAGGCCTAGCTCACTACATTTATTTAAGACGTGTAAGACATGTTTTAAAGCCCTGGGCACCTCTGCAGGGTGAATAATGTTAGCATTGGTAAGAACTCAGATGCTTACATGACTCAAAAATGTATTTTGACAAAGTGTAATTGCATGTTGTGTTTATCATCCATAAGGACTATGGTGTATTTACTGCACAGTTGCTAGTAAATATAGTATTTTACATATGTATTTCACTTTGGGTTGAAGTTGAAGTGTTGTTTTGCAATAAACTGTCTCTGGTCTTTGTAAGAGTAATACAGGAGTACTGAAGCTGGTAGAAATACCTGTAGCTTAACTAAATTTGGGAACATTGTATCTGTTTATGTGCATAGAAAACCAGGTCAGACTTGTTTGTTTATTCTTTAGGCAGTGCCAATTTTAGATTATTCCTAACTATTCTTTTATTTGCTCTTAATTGCTCGGGATTTCAAAGCATATGACAGACACTGGCCTTACTGTTTTGTCTGGTAACAATGGGGAGACTTTAGATACTGTGTTTGTTTATGTATCTGGCATTTTAGAAGGCAGGAAGTTTTCTTTTATTTATTATTTTATTTAGGTAAACAAAATAAATCTTGACATACATCTTTGCTTCTTTGCTTTATTCTTTCATTTAGACAGATAAAATAAAAGCTGACATATGCTTTTGTTGTCAGTATCATAAATATCACCCATGTTCTAGCAGCACTTGAAGTCACCATTATGATATGAAAGCCCTCCAGTCCTAGCTGCTGTATAAACATGTTAAAATACACTCCCTGCTGCCAGAAGAACCCTACAAGTTAAAGAGAGAAGGGGGATGAGGAAAGGTTAGGCAGAGATGTTTCATGTTTGTTAGATAGCATTGCTTCATTTCAAAAGAGTGCTCCCTATCTATGTAGGTCAGTGTATAGTTGAAATGTCTTGGTCTTTGCACTCATATTTTCCTTCTAGTTTTCATTTTCATGCCAAGTTATCTCTAGCAGAATGCAGTATGAGGGGTAGAAAAGTGTGGGTGTGAGTTATTGCATGCATGCAAGGAAAGTACTAGGGGAGTCAGAGTGAGAAGGAAGGAAGAGATAGAAAAGGAGTGTGAGAAGCAGGGACCCAAGAAGAACAAGGCGGGCACTTGGCTGAGGTGCCATTTGAAGAGCAACACCACACAGTTTCTTTTCCTCCTGTGAGCAGTGCTGAGGGACAGGCAATAAAGATTGCAGTGAGTTCATCACATTGTTTCTGCCACTTCTTCCACCTCAGGAGGAGGACTCCTCACTCCTTTCCTGCTCGAGCATGGAGTCCCTCCCATGGGAGACAGTTCTCCATAAACTTCTCCAACTTGAGTCCTATCCCTACTGTTCTGAGCGCTCCAGTGTGGGACCCCCATGGGGTCACAAGTCCTGCCAGCAAAGCTGCCCCAGCATGGGGTCCTCTCACCACAGGCGCTGCGAAAAGCCTGCTCCAGCATGAGGCCCTCCACAGGCTGCAGGTAGATATCTGCTCCACTGTTAACCTCCTTGGGCTTCAGTGCGACAACCTGCCTCACCATGGTTTTCACCAGGGGCTGTAGGGGAATTTCTCTGCTCCAGTGCCTGGAGCACCACCGCTGCCTAGAACACCACCTCCCCTCCTACACTGACCTTCTCGTCTGCAGAGTTTTCTGTCACATATTCTCACTATTCTCTTCAGCTGCAGTTGCACGGTTTGTTTTCTTCCTTGAATATGTTATCACAGAGGTGCAACCCCCGTTCCTGATGGGCTCAGCCAATGGTGGTTTCATCTTCGAGCTGGCTGATATTGTCTCTATCGGGCATAGGGGAAGCTTCTAGCAGGCTCTCACAGAAGCCATCATTGTAGTCCCCTCACTACCAAAACCTAGCCATGCAAACCCAATACACTCCTTACCATGATCATTTAAAATCCATTTCTTCACACTTCTCATTCAGTTTGTGACAGTGTTTGTTTTTATTACTGCTTCATTTCCAAACTTTAGTAACTAAACTTTGATTCTACTTTCATGTACACACCTAGAAACCCAGACCAGAAAAGTTGCAGTCAATTTTGTTGTTTATCTTCCCAGAAACCTGACTGTTACCTCTGATAAAAATTTGGAATTTATTCTTGTGACTTTAAAAGAATATGACAAAATCACCATATTTAAATCAAATGGTAGTTGTCCCTCTTTGATTGTGGTTTGGCAAAGTCCTTACACCATGCCTAACATTTAGCCTGAGCATAAATCTCATTAAAATCAAGCACGTGCTTAAGACCCTAAAATAGGTTTTCCTGGCAACAGACATCTGTAACTAGTTAGAAACATTTAGCCATCCATAACTATCTTTCTGCACTGTGCTCCTGCTTCTATTGCTGCATTATCAATCTTCATTCTTGTCTCTTTGTGCCTGGACAGAAAGTGCTTTGGTTCTTGAAAATCTAACTCACTCAAATTTATTCCTATCCCCTTCTCCTCCTCCTTTCTGTGCATTTAGAAATCTTTCCCTTCTACCAGCAAGCCTCATTGAAAAGCAAACCAAACACACATCCTCTGTGTGTCACAGTGACTTTGAGCCCTCTTTCCTCTGTCTTTTGTAACTTTTTACCCTAGAAATTCTGTGTGCCCCCTGTGGGAAACGTGGATAGTGCATGATTTTCACCTTTTCATTTTCAGGTTATTCAGCAAGATATTCTGTGGATCCCTATAATGGCTTCAAACTCCAAATGACAAGCTTTCAAGCCATGACAGGCTTTTGAAAATATTTGTCTGCAATACTTTTTTAACCTCTTTTTTCTCCTGGATTGCTTCCTATTGTAATCAGCAATCTTTCCCTCTCCATTAATATTTTCTCCTCACCAAATTTTTCTGTAAGGTTTCAAACTCTTACTTGTTTCCAACTCTGTCTTTTTTTTCTTTTTACTGTATTCCACACCTAAGATCTCATGTCTATCTCCAAAGGGGATTACTAACAACAGTAACTCTGTTTGCCTTGGTCTGTATAAATACTCTAAAATCTGTTTATGCTAAAGGTACTGATGAATTTTCAACTGCCACTTCTATTTGAATCCTTCCCTCCCATTCTATCACTATCCACAATCAAACTTATGTTAATGACACATTTGAATTTCAGGGCAGATGTTGTGAACTGGGGAACACATTTTGCTGAGTTTTACAAGGTGAGTTAGATTCCATGACAAACAGGATGAGAGCGCAGAAGGTGAAGCCAGAGGTTGGATGTGAAGCCAGCAGTTCAACACCATTAATTTGATTGCAAGCCAGCAGAAAGTTTCCCTTCTAGGAGCTTCCACCTTGGCCCTTAATGCACGCATGGCGAGATGGCATCAGGGGAGTGTGAGATGTTTGTGTTAATGCAGATGTAATAAGACTATTCACGCAAATGTTTAAGAAAAAAGGAAACACGCAGTCCTAACACAGGACTTTGTTTAGTAATATTTGGTTTTAAATCACTTAGGCTCAGATCCTTGAAAGTATATTTCATCCTAATTTTCAGTTAAAATCAGGATATCACTCTGTGAAATGAATGGCTATTACACGCATAAATACAACTAAATTCTGGACCTTTGATCTATTTGTGGCCTTTTTACTGGCCTCCAGAGAGGTCAATGAAATGAATGAAAAATTAACACCAACTATTTTGAGTCAGGGCTGAAAGGCAGAGCCTCAAATTTCCTGGTTGCATGGTATTAGAAAGAAGTGAATCCCTTTCATCTAAATATAGCTCTCCCTCAATCGTCTTCATATGTAAAATTCAGAAGCTTAGCACCACCACTGGTATCACTGAGATGCTTTCCCCAAGCCACTTTCAGAAAAAGCCATCAGAAATTGTTGCAATGTCATTTTCAGTATCAGCATTGCAGCTTCTGTCCATTGCAGATTAAAAGTCTCTTTCAAGCACCACTTTGAATTAAGTAAATCACAGTAGCACTCCAGCTACCCTATAATCTCTACTGGAACACTTTCCTGGCATATTTAGACTACAAATGTATTTCTATCAGCACCATGGAAGTCAGGAGACTGTGAAACCTCTTAGCTGCAACAAGGCTCCAGAGGAGAATGAAAGCTTTTAATTTTTAGCAATCCCTTTACAAAGTATGGTATTAAAGTGGCAGGGATATTCTCTTTTTAGGGCTAGGCAAATCCAATCTGGTAATAGAACAAACTTTTATTCTTTGTATTGTATGTTTGCTACTACTCAGTTTTATTTAAAAATCTCTTCTCTGTGTAATATGTTGTTCAAAATGTCCAAAGTAATAATTATTAAAATTAATATCGTTATGGTATTTCAGTTTATGTATAATGAAGAGACAATTGGTGATAATTAGCTATTAAGGTTAAATATCAGAAACCAGGAAACGTTTAAGCTGAATTTAGAATATTTCATTGGTTAATATCTACTGGGTTTTTTCATTTATGACTGTATAACACAATATATATTGCCTTCTTAATACCTTTATTGCACAGGGCTTGGTGATGCAAATGATCTATTTAAAGTACAAAGTAGGCACTGCTGTGGGGACATGCAGATGAACACAAAAGATCAAGTGTTATAGCCAGGATCCATACCCCCAGCTTCAGGCAGTCACTGTTACAATTCTATATCGTAAATGTAGAGAGAAGTGCAACTCATGGAAGATTCATGCGTTTGGCAGCCTAAGCCACCCTTTGCAGCTGACTAACTTGTACTGTGGGGCAGTTCTATACAGATATTTAATCATTTAAGCCCATAACCGAACAGGCATTTAAGCCCCTTCCTTCTCTTGCAATAAATTCAACAAGGGCACCTTGGTCAGTCTGCCAATGCCCAGTGAGACTTTCAAAAGCAACTAGGTACCTAGGGCAGGATTCAACCCGTCTAACTTCAGGTGTCTCCAATGTAAGTATCTGTAGCTGGGTATACAGATTCTGACTACAGCAAATGGATTAAAATTAATTACAAACTCAGTGAAGATTACAGTGCAATTCCTATGTCAAATGTAGGTGTTTGCTCTAGTGTGAGGTGCAGGCACCTACAGCAGTGACGCTGAAAGTCAGCAGAGTGAACGCACACCTTTAGTTTGAATCAAAACTCAAATAGAATTTACTTTCCACTTCGACAATATTCTGCTGGGCATCTGGGTACCATAAAGGAGTTTGATCACACAGCTCTGACATATTCCCAGTAGAGAACCTCATCATAGAATAATGGAATAACAGACTCATAGAATGGTTTGCGTTGGAAGGGACAATAAAGATCATCTAGTTCCAGCCCCCCTGCCATGGTTCCAATCCCCACTAGACCAGGTTGCTCAGGGCCCCATCCAACCTGACTTTGAACACTTCCAGGGGTGGAGCATCCACAACTTCCCTGGGCAACCTGTTCAACATCCTCTGGGCAATCAGCTTCAATGCAAGTTTAGTCAAACTGACAGTAGTTCTCATTAAATTATTCTAAGTATTTATCACTCTGTATGGTTATTTTCAAAGTAAGCCTGGTCATACAAGCATGCAGAAAGGCATATTCAAGTCAAAATTAAACAGCATATTCTTCTCAGTCTTCTCACATGCAAAGCTTAGTAAAGTAAAGCTTGATCTGATCTTACTACTACTTCTAGACAGGGGTGACTTTATGACTGCCTAGCAGCATTCTCATTAATGCAGGGCAGAGTTTCTCTGTATTACTTGTCTTCTGCATCAATTTTTCACTTGCAGTTTATTCACAGAACTCTTTACCTGTGCCCTTGAAGAGTCATCTTCTTCAAATGACTGAACTGATTGCATTACACAAAGTATACCAGTAAAATGTTTCTGGGAAGTGAAATATTTTACTGTTTTTAAACAATTTCTGATCCTCATACTGTCAGATCCATCATTGCATAGGAATGCAGCATGCTAGCAGCATGATTATGGCACTGGGTATCCCTTTGAAGAGTTCTTCATTATGAAACCTCATGAGATTGGCTAATAGTGGACAAAATCAGGCTAGAAAAAAAGTTAGTATTTTTTATAAGGATTTAATTATCTAATGTCTGTGCTGGTATATTATATATTCTCTATCATTCAAATGCTTCATAGTAAAATTGTCTATCATTCTCAAAGATGTGATGTGCCTTGATCAGAAGTTGCAGTCTTGATGTATCTATTACTTGGTGAAATCATGTCTTGTATTACAAGAAATCATAATATCTAACCACTGTAGTCCTTTCTGCCCTTAACATCTGAAGCTTTTTCTCATTTTGACATTGAACCAAAGCCCAATAAATTTAGTGGGAAACTTTACTTTGTTTTCAAAGGACACCTCCCTGCAAACCAGCTATAATACGCAAACTCCCTTTTCAAGACCCCTAATGTCTGGGACATTAAAAATAGGGTTCCTTTTACTCTTTTAAATGGGATTTGCTTAATAGAACAGAGACCTTCTATCTGTGTAGACATTAATTTGACACAGACAGTTTTCAGTATTGCTGCTTTTTACACTGAGTAATACAGTACTATGTAGGTTGTTCAGTGGAAAATGTGCAAAATGTTAAAATTAACATCAGAGCAGGAAAACTCATTTCTGGATATTATCTGGATCTGTTCGGTGGAGTGCCATGGGACAAAGCCCTGGAGGGCAGAGAGGTCCATGAAAGCTGGTCAATATTCAAGGGTCACCTCCTCCAAGCCCAGGAGCAATGCATCCCAACAAAAAGGAATGCAGACAAGAATGCCAGGAGGCCTGCCTAGATGAACAAGGAGCTGTGGGACACACTTAGATGTAAAAAGGAAGTCTATAGAGAGTGGAAGCAGGGACAAGTGGCCTGGGGGGTTACAAAGAAGTTATCTGAGCAGCCAGGAATCAAGTTATGAAAGCTAAAGCCCAGATAGAATTAAAACTGGCCAGAGATATCAAAGGCAAAAAGAAAAGCTTCTACAGGCATGTCAGTGATAAAAGAAAGGCTAGGGGAGATGTGAGCCCCCTCTGGAAGGAAGTGGAGACCTCCTCACGAGGGCTATGGAGAAGGCTGATGTACTCAATGATTTGTTTGCCTCCGTTTTCACCAGCAAAGGCTCTAGTCACACCACCAAAGTTGCAGAAGGCAAAGGCAGGGACTAGGAGAAGGAAGATCTGCCCACTGTAAGTGAAGACTCAGTTCGAGATGATCTAAAGAACCTGAGATGTACATGTCCATGGGACCTGATGGAATCCACCTGTGGATCTTGGAGCAACCGGCGGATTAAGTTGCTAAGCTGCTCTCCATCATATTTAAAAAGCCATGGTAGTCTGGTGAAGTTCCCACTGACTGGAAAAGGACAAACATAACACTCATCTTCAAAAGGGGAAAAAAAGAAAGACCTGGGCAACTATAGGCCAGTCAGTCTCACCTCTGTGCCTGGAAAGATCATGGAGCAGATCTTCCTGAAGGCTCTGCTAGGCAAACGGAAATGAGAAAGTGATGCGTCAACCAGTGTTGCATCATGAAGTGCAAGTCATGCCTGGCAAACTTGGTGGCCTTCTACGATGGGGTTACAGCGTTAGTGGATAAGAGAAAAGCAACCAACATCATCTCTGTGGACTTACACAAAGTGGCCCATACTGTCCCACATGGCATTCTGGTCTCTAAATTGGAAAGATATGGGTTTGACTGATGAAATGTTCAGTAGATAAAGAATTGGCCGGATGATAACAACTGCAGAGTTGTAGTGAATGACTTGATGTCCAAGTGGAGACCAGTGATGAGTGGTGTTTCACAGGGATCAGTACTGGGACTGATGCTATTTAACATCTTTGTCAGTGATATGGACAGTGGGATTGAGTGCTCCCTTGGCAAGTTTGTGGATGACACCAAGTTGTGTGGTGTGGTCAACACACTAGAAGGAAAGGATGCCAACCAGGGGGACCTTGACAGACTTGAGAGGTAGGCCCATGCCAACCTCATAAAGTTCAACAAGGCCAAGCGCAAGGTCCTGCACCTGGGTCAAGGTAATCTTAAGCACAAATACAGTCTGGGCAATGAGTGGGATTGAGATCAGTCCTGAGGAGAAAGACCTGGGGATGCTGGTTGATGAAAAGCTAACGTGAGCCAGCAATGCACAAGTGCAGCCTAGAAAGCCAACCATATCCTGGGCTGCATCAAAAGAATTGTGGCCAGCAGGTCAAAGGAGGT
>JAVSBS010005549.1:0-29828 GCA_033124195.1 Coracias cyanogaster | reverse complement strand
AATAATTATGAAAGGTGTGATTAAAAACATCTTCACTGGCATGGCATATCCAAAGGATATGCTTCTGTTCAAAGCAATTTGAAAGCTTGTATGAATAATAATAATAATAAAAAAGATATAATAAGACTCAGAACCTTCTCTACTTAAGATCCAATTATTTAGAGATTCATGAATTCGCTGTATTTTGCTGACACTGTTCTACTTTCTATTTTAATTAAAATTCTTCTACCTGTACATGCTGACCCTGATCAGAGGGCACATCGTAAGTTCTTGCTTAGCTCTCAAGTTAACTTACTTCAAAATTGTCTCAGATAAAACCCCAAATAAACAGATATACACAAAAGTGGTATATCTTTGAAAACATTCAGATGAATTTTTTTTTTTTTTTAAAGTAAACATGTTTTAAGTAACTACAAAAGTCAGTTAACAGTTTTGGGTGGTGTTGTTTGCATTCCCCCCTCTCCACCCCTTGAACTCGACAGTCTTTTTGGTATAGCATACAGAATGTACACAAAACATATATATATATAGACGAAACACCAGGCAAACAATATTCAAATCAAAGTTCAAATCTAGAGATGCTTGAGGGCTTTTAAATGAAACTAGAACCCATTTGTCTAGTTTTGCTCTCCCCGACCTTCCATTCTATACACTACGGTTCTGGAGATGTCCTCGTTTGATTCAGGTGACACTTTTTTCCATACTGTTTCTTTTAAAGCAAGTTCTTGCTGGAGATTCTCATAGTCCATTGGTCCAAAGGAATGCTAGTTGTTCAAGCAACATACATTATTTATTAGTGTATTTGAAGGAAAAAAAAAAATCCATACTTGCAGTCAATGCTAACAGACTCGAGTTTTTCACTTCTTCACATAAACTGTTAATTTTCTCTCTTCCAGTTATAAAAAAACAACCCCTCAAACTCCAAATTGGGTATTTTTTAGACATACACATGCGATTAGAAGTGTTTTCTACTGTCTCTTCTCCTCCTGAGACCTTCATGCCTTCGTTCAAACATGAATGGCAATAAAAGGAAAGAGGTTTTCCTTCGCTCAAGCGCCCTCACACTTGTCTATTTTGCACGTGTGGGTTCAGCTCCTTCCCAGAGACTGCTGCTATGGCTTCCTGAGGAACAGGCACTCATCTACAGCCCTGTGACGCCCCAAGTCACTGCCTCTGCAACTCCCAGCACGTGGTGTGGCCTCAGAGAAAAACGCTCAACGTACATCTCTAGGATGGGAGATGAACTGCATGGAATGGAGCTATACATCTAGTACGAAATCCTGCTACCCCAAAGCCTGGCCTAGCGTGGTCCGCCCAGGTTAAGTGTCCACTATAAACTAAAGAGCTTCTCTGAAAGCTCTGATGCAATACGTGTCACTGAGCAGTTTTGCGTTTAGAGAAGAACTTTCCAGGTTTCTTCTGAGGTCTACAAGCGCTACTCGCTGAACACACACGTCAACTTACCCGCTGGTCGCCGCCTTCTCTGCGAGGATCAAGCTTTTTGGCAAAGTGTCTCAAATTATCGTAGTTATGGAAATTGCACAAAGAAACGAGATCCTGCAAATATCAAGAGAACGGTCATTATTATTTGCATGTGATCGTCAAATGCGTATGAGATGATAATAACGCTACCACTTCTGGGTTTTATGATATCCTCCTAACTTAAACACAATAAATGCCGACCTGTTGTTCTAGGATTTGATATTTAAAGATATATTACAAGGTAGTTTTAGGGGGAAAAGGACGACGTTTTTTTACATTCTCCTCTGCCACAAAACATGTTTATTAATCGTTACTCTACAAAATCTCTCCTGCTTCCAATGCTGCTATCCATAGACTGTCCACAGCCCTTTCAAAACCAAGAGATGAAGCCAGGAGAGCTTGCCCAACAACGGGGTGTGATCTATGAGGACATGCTTTATGTCAGATTGGTTACAAAATTTGGCTTTAAAAATACATCAAAACGGTAGTATTTAATCAGAATCTTTTTTCCTCTGTTGTAATGAAATAAGAGTTGCCTTTCCAATGGTTTGGAAGTCGTTTGTTTTATGACTGGAGAGGAAAAGTGACCTGTAAACAGAGCTCGACAGCTTCTAAGGCGGCGTGCAAGACACCAGCTCTTTCACGACTTCACGAAGCGCTCCTGTCCAAAGCTTTTCCACAATAAGTCTCTCCAGTGTTTCTGGCATCCCATTTTTGTAATGCTTACTGAATTAAAGTGTTGTTATTTCCTACTAAAATGTCCATGTCTCTTCTTGGACTTTCCCCCTTGGATCAGAAGCAACTTGCTACGTACGGCAGGACAACAAATCGCGATTTAATTCATTTACACCTCAGCCATACTAACCAGAGCTCAAAAGGAAAACCAAAACACACACCACGACTAACGGCAGTGCTGCTTACATGACAAAAGTGAATCCCTTTCACGCTGTTGCCCATCTTGTCCAAAGGAGGTGACCAGCACATCAAGCCCATGACATTAGGAACAACCAGAAGAATCCCGCCAGCAACTCCAGATTTTGCAGGAAGACCAACCTATAGAATAATTAGAGAGTTACTGTCCTCTGGCTTTGCTATTGTAACATTGAAGTAGCATTTTACTGAAGAGAATGAGGCAGCATTTACAAAACGTAGATCTGGAAAGCACTTGAAGCTGAGAAAGCATTATTACTTATCTCTTTATTAAAAAGCAATTATGACTAAGCTGTAGTACACAAGTGTATCTGTAATGTTTGCAACAAGGCAGTAGTAGAAAGATATAGATATAATATCTTCGTTGGAAAAGGTAAAAAAAACCCTAAGAAAACAGAAGAGTTTGTCCAAGGAATCACACGGTACCCGACTTATTTACAACCTGGATAAATGCACTGGTTTTTTTTAAACAGGAACTAACATGTCCACATCCTCACAGCTCCGTAAGCAGGACCTTCTAGGCCTTGCGAAGCACCACACTCAATTTTACGTGTGTGTAATAAAGGAAACAGCTAAGAAAAGCTCAAAACAACATGATGGAAACACAAATAAGATGCGGTACCTCTTGAAATACTTACACGTACGAAACATGGTGCTGGAAAACGGAAGCATGGTACATACGCTCTGTACGACAGCAACTTTTACAACACACGAGGGCAGTTCAAGAGCCCGAGTTAGCGAAGAAAATGCAACTGTCTGCAAAGGCTCTCTGCTGTTCTTTATGCCCATACAGCAGGAATTCTTTCGTTATGCTCTTTCCAGTTACACCTGCCCCGTTCCTCTCACGAACAGCCTTTCTTCAAGGGCGGTATTTATGTTTGGACATTAAAAGGACTCCCAAACGCAACGTGGCAGAGAACATTAAGTGCTACAAGGTATGCTGTATGAGCAGAGCCATGAATCCTAGGGGAGATTTTTCCCCTATGGTGTGTTCCGCTGCTAAACAACTCATACAACACCCTCTCCTCCCCCTCCAGAAGCAAGCAAGCCTTGGAACATGGAAAAGCACACATTAATCTTCCTGGGCAGCTATAGCTGATACCTGAAAACTACTTACATGGAAGGCAAACTGCCCTGAGAAGTCATACATGCCACAGGAATGCATTAAACTCAAGGTATTCCGGACTGCTTCAGGACTCAGGACTCTCTCACCAGTGATCGGGCAAAAGCCACCGTTAGCCAGAGTTGCTGCCATCACGCTTGCTGATTCACATGTTACTTCTATTGAGCAAAGCTTATGAAAAAGAAATAGAGATTATAAGAACGGATACTTCTAGCAGAGTAAGGCCAACTATAGCAGGATCAACAATATGTCTCTATAGAAATAACACCTCATCAAATAACCTGTAGCATAACGTTTGTTACAGATGATGCTAGCAGCATCAATTAATACGGTCCGAATCTTCCTGCCACAAAGATCCCAGCGACAGCGTTTGTAAAGCCCTCTTAATCGTTTGGGACAGTCTTTTTCACAGGTTAGTGTCTCTGCTCGATTCCTCCCCCCACCCCCCCTTATGTTCCTTTCAGAGGAAGAGGTCTGGAAAACAATCTCAGTATTTTGCATCTGTTTAAATGGCAAAGCCACAGAATGACCTTTTTTTTTGTTTTGTTCAATTTGAGTTTGTTTTGTGTGGGTCTGGGGTGTTTTGGTGGGTGTTTTTTTTTTTAAAGCTTTAGAAGACCCCCCCCACATTATTCAGAGTATACTTTAAAGCTGCGAACTCTAGCACATGCAAGTCTTAAAGCCAGCACTCCCTGCTGACGCAGCCTTATTCCACCTTTCTCTCGTATATACTTTATGATATATTAATGATACGACCACGTGACAGTTTCTCCCAGGATCCCTGCTTCGGTACAGACTATACATACTTTGGTGACACATCAGGAAATGTGATGTGATGCCATCACCTGATGCTGCCTCATTTCTGCAGAAACCAAAAGATAAGCTGGTTTCAACCTGAAGCTGAAATGCTACTCTGAAAAGTAAACAAACTAGTGCTTCTATTCTTGCTTTTGCCAAACAGTCATTACATGATACTTCAGGAAGTTACCTAAGCCAAGTTCGCATGAGTAGTTACTACCTGGAATTCTTATTTTCCGGGTGCCAAACTCAATACATCCTAGTCCAATCAACTGGAGTTGCAAATCAAGAGATTGTCAGAGACGCATCTAAAATGGCAACTGGGTTTTAAACATGTGAAGTATTACATCATATCACCTACTTTGGAAAAAAAAAATAAGTGTTTCTAGGTTCTCAGTTCAAGCACCTGCATTTTGTACCTCGGTTTTCTAAGATGAGAATAATCCATCCTCACTTTACAGAGTTCATAGGAAAGCAAAGTTTATTCCTGCTCAGCAAGTTCCCCATTACCCATGGGAGGGACCCAAAGAAAAGAAATAAATAGCCTTTTAAGTAGAATCTGAGTAGAGTTTTGGAAAATAAGCACTGTGTAAGTGAAAAGAAAACAGAATTGCCGCTCGTGTGAGCTGCCCTTTTTCTGAGTATGGAGTGAGAAGGGGATTTTGCAAGGGGGGAAAAAAAAAAAAAGAAAGAAAAAGAATGACATGCAGTCGTGGAATGAGAGATCATAATGCAGGCCAAATTAAAATACAACAGAAAAATTCGTTCTGGCATTTAAATTATGAATAGTTTTGCACTCGGAAATGTATCGGGACTTGAGGCAGTGGGAGAGGAAAAATCCAAAAAACATGTTGAAGCAGGAAATTCAAATGAATTATCAGTTTTGTTCTGCAATAGCAGAAGTCCAGGGTAGCTTGGACTTCACTTCCAACTCAGCAAGAGGTCAACTAAGCCTAACCACATACACCCTACTTCATAAACAGGCGATTGATCTAAGATTTGAGCAGGTGCATCTCAACACAAAACACTCAGATAAAATGTGCATTTTTAAAATGTTATGATTTCCAGCAGGAAGAGCAAGTCTCATGAATCAAAACCAGATTCGCTTCGAGAACTCAATTCTAGGTGTTTTTTTTTAAACTATCCCAGACAGGCTGAGTCAGTAAGACAACTCGAACTGCCTCTTGACAACTGTATGAGCTGACTGAGCTGCCAATGCTTGAACATTAGAAAACCCTTACTGAGGAAATACCTCACACTTGCCAAGTTCTCGTGTGCAAATAACTTGCTGAAAGTGAAGACGAAGGAAAAAAATAAATGGTAGAGGGGTTGTGACTAGTCTTTGTTCTACTTATAAGCACTGAATTCAACAAAAAGGAGGGAATATTCGCATTATTTCATTTACAACACTACCCTTGAGCTTACAACAAAGCATGTATATACGTTTTTAGCTACACACCGAGTTTAAAATACTTCACAGTACAACACAGAGCAGCAACCCAAAGAAGCAGAAATATTTTGTCAAACTCACACCCAAGTACATCACCTAAACAAAAGCAAGTGTGGATACATCAAACATACATCGTTCATTTCCAGAGCTTAACAGGAGCTGACAAGTTTAACTATAAGCCATTAAAACCCACATATCTATGAACAAATCAGCTTCCACTGCTTATTATAGTCAAGCTAAGTCCAGAACGAGTCTCAATTTTATAGTCATTTACCTGAAAATAGAAGTCTAGTATAGCAACCATATCCGTGCCTTCAGGAAAGCACTGAGGAAGCAAAATAAAGAGAGCCTTTAGGTTTTTGGGTTTTTTTTAGAGTGACAAATTAAGCTATATTCTTGGCAGCTTATTAAGCATTAGGCAGATCTGAAATTAAATATTTATTTAAATGTAACAAGTAGAAATAATAAATCACGTCCGATTTTAAAATAACAGTGCCGTGAGGTCAACAGGCTAGGCATGAAAATATTTTTCAGTACAGCTTTTATATCAGCAAACTGCAAAATGCATCTAGGAGCTTCATAAAGTCAGCTGGACAGCAAAGCCTTTTATGACAAGTGAAAAATTTTCCTGGCTATGAAACAGAATAAAAAGTTTACAGGTATGCTGTAAAAATGACGTAAGTATCACACTTCCTAAATTACAGCATTCTGAGTAGCAGTATGAAAATGTAGACAGTATAATTGATGCCCTACTGTACATTAAATTAGAAATCTTCACAGCCTATTAAAAAAAATCCCACAGAGTCTTAAAAATACAGCAAACCAAACCTTTTTTTCTTTCAAGTAGTAGCCGATTGCAAAGTTTCTATCTCCACTCTCTCTTTCAGACTGGAACCTTAAAATAAACGTAAAAATAAGTTTCAAAGACAAGACAACACGTCAAACCTTCAAAAGAAGGCGGAACTTCAGAGATGCATCATGTAATTCAGAAATTATGCATGGAAACGCGATGATTTTCCCAGCGCTGCCTCAAAAAGCTCCCAGGATTTTTTGGAATGCTATACGTAGAGTTAATGAGGGTCACTGTTTTAGAAAATAATTTCAACGGGCAAAATTAAAAGTCCCAGTTTTATAAAGTGTGCTTCCCAAGCACTCGATACGCAGCCATCAGCACGCAGGGGTTAATTTTTCATACAAAAGTCGGGAGGATAGGAGTTGCACTTAGAGCTCTCACTGCCGTAGCACCAGCAAAGCTCTAAGACAGCACAATGACATTTCAAAGAGGGAACCAACACTTTTCTGTGAGATTTAACCACACTGATGTCAGAGACAACGCACAACTTCAGTTCTGGTAAATTTTAAGCCAAAGACATCCTCTAATATTAGAGGTGAAATGATGGTTTCATTGCAAATAACTAAATTTTCCCATAGGATCAACAGGCCAACTATCAAGCGAGGCATTTTCCACCAAATTTAAGTCAGGAAATCAGCAATACTTACGTGGCGTTACTAAATCCAACATATTCATTACCAGCCATTTTATTCATGAATTGCATCACCTGTTAAGACAGAGAGGAGGGGGGGGGAAAAGCATGCTAGCATTTTCAGACATTAAACAGTTAAAATAAACTTTCAATCCAGCCTCACCCTCATCTCGTGACACAATTTTACAGATGCAATCCAAATAACTGTTTAAACAAAGTACTGATAAAAAGACAAACCCTTTCAAATTACTCAATTTCACTTGCAACTCCTTTGCCACCTTGAGACTTTGACTACCGAATTTAGTTAAAAAAGGAATGTTGTAACGTGAACTTACGTAGTCAAATTTCTCTGCGTTATTTGCTCCTTGCTGCAAGAAAAGAAAAAATAATTTACGAGAATTGTTAACGTAGGAAAGAAGTTAGTTCACTTAACAGTATTAGGATTTTTAATGCATATAACTAAGGTATGAGGCTAATTAAGAATAAGGTACTACAATCATTTCATATATTAATGAAAATATTAAGTGTTAGAGAAGTAAATCTTTAATGGCAATTTAAATTAAATAAACCTAAAAAACGTCTTATCAGACACCTGCATGTTGGAAATGGATTTAAACTGAAAAAGGTATGCTTTATTTTAAGTGCTCTCTATTCAACTTTACGTGTTTAGCATAAGTAAATGTAGTAGTTAAAGCAAAAAAAAAATATACAGAAGTAGCTACAATCGGGATAATTATAATGACAACACTAACTTTTTATAGATTAGTAACACAAAGATATTCTTACATTACCAATAGAGCTGAGCATAGGAGAGTTCAGGCCACTGAAGTTAAAGTTAAAGCCCATACTAAGAATTTAGATTGAAGACTTAAAGTGTTACGCCTTCCTATGAAAATAATTGCATTTAATAAAAAAAAAAAAAATAGCTGATTTGATTCATCTCTGATTCATGTCCTACCGATGAAAAAATTAAACAGAAAAGTAGTTTCACATCATAAAGTACATCATTCTGGTGACAATGTAAGGAAAAAGCTAAATCCAATTTAATAAGGATGCCAGTGAAACTTAATTCTTAGGGTTGGCTGGTTTGTCTTTTCGGGGAGGACAAGGGGTGTTATGTGGGGGCCTTTTTTCCCCCCCCTCCATTTGAGACCATTGTCAAAATTTAGTAGCTGCCTGTTAAAGTTGTATTAATTCTTTACAGGCCTCTCATAGGTGACCTTTCAAAAATTCCTACAGCAAGACGTCGAAAGAGGGGTGAGAGATAAAAAAAAAAATAGCATGTGGTCTATTGGAGGGAGAGTTTTTAATTTTTTAGACGTAGCCAAGTAGAATTTTTGAAGGACGGTTAAAAAGCAATGGCAATGCGTCTACAGAAGAGTTTTCAATAACTTATTTTAGTATTAGATACTCTATTTAGATACATTATACAGTTTTGTTATCTCAAAGGGGTCGAGACACTACCTGCCCTGCGTTTCGCATGGGAATGGGGAAGGAAGGGGAAAAACCTGAAGCCTTCTAGCAACCAGTGTGTTATTTAATGAAATGCGTAAAGCCAGTCTCATTTCCCACTCCGCATGTGGATTAGGGTGCTGCAGATAATCTTTGAAGCCCATGCATCAGCTCAGCTACGAGAGGATGTGCAGCCACACACGTACGATCACTAGCTGAAAGGAACACCACACTGTTTCCTCAAAATTATGCGCCAGTGGTTACCTTATACTTAAAAGACTAATAGCCTTACACTTAAAGGTAATAATCTCTAGCTAATTTGCAGTAAGATAAAAAGAAAAATCATGACACATTTCATCAAAATGTTCCTGTATAATATACCAGAACACAAGTCTTAGAAATTTAACTCCAAATCTGTTCAATGAAAAATAATTAAAAGAAGAAATTACCAACTTCATTGAACTGTTGCAGTTGTCAAAATATTCCATAGATCCTAATGCTGGAAAATATGTAACAACATTTAAACCACAAAAACCTTTTCAACCTTTCAAATGCACAATGAACATCTTTTTTTCTGGGAAAGTGGGTCAGCATTAGTTATGGGATGCTGCATTGATAATTGTATGGTTAGACACGTATCATAAATTGAAACAAGTTCTTTGGTTAAAAAAAGAAAGAGGGAGAAAGGGATCATGCTTTCTGCAAAAATATAAATACATAATACTTCACTTTTTTTTTTCCCAGTTGAAAAAATTCCTAGCCCTTCAACAAAAACTTGTCTTTATTAGCAGCATATAAAATCGGTGGGCAAAAGACTCAACGCAAACTTTTTCCGTATCAATTTGTTATTAGAAAAAAAAAAAGATTTATTTTAAGATTTACACTAATCTCATCTTTCGGAAAGAAAAATCTTCTGTGTACTATCTCAGACGAAGCATTCGTAGTCCTTGATGTTCCACACGTACTTCATATCAAACACCAAAGCGTTGTTACTTAAATTAGACTGCTTGTATACCTACAATACTTGCCTAAATAATCATATGACCAAGCACTCAGTAAGGATTTCACGTAACGCATAACTAAAGCAGAAAAGGTTGCTTCTGTACACATGACGACTAAAAAACCCAACGTATTAGTTCCCCTCTTTCAGCAGCTGACAGAGCTCTGCTGCTCCTCCTAAAAAGCTGAAGAGACACAGAGGCAACACACATTCTAGGATTAAAATTCAATGGCAAATATCAAATCCTGCTATTGAGAACACAGAAACTTTTCCGTAGACATTTAAATATATAAGAAACGGGAAAACTTCCGTTCTTGCACAAGTGCTTCTTATTTTGAGCCTGATTGTAGAAGCCTACGAGGCCGGGGGCACCACGACAAGGTTTCTTAAAAAGCATTTTTATTTAAGATCAGATGCAATTAAGTCTGTCTCGAACGAAAACGGTCCATGCACTAACTCCACAAACACTTAGTACATCTACTGGAACATATGTTCATATACACACTTACGGTACACATGCTGGTGTGTATATACACATATGGAAAAACACTTCCAAATGAAGACGGAATGAAATTGAAAATGTCGAGATTGAAGCCGTGCGATAGGCAGAAAATTCAAACTTGCAGAAGACAGCTCGATAGAATTTTGTAAAGACTTAAAGCCACAACGGATGCTACGGCTGTCGATCGTAAATTTGAATTTTTTGACTGTGTCAGGTTTTAGTGATCTTCCCTTTTGCTCGTCACAAAAAAAACAAGGTACTTTTATTATTTGTATTTCTACTAGAAAAATCTAAACAGTTGCACGCCTACATGTACCTAGCAAAGAAGAGACCCAGGGATACTTACCAGAGCTTGCCACAACAAAATTAGACAATCTTTGTTATCAGAAAAGTAGTTGGCCACTTTTCATTGACCAGCAGTCAGTGTTTATGCAATTAGACCACGTAAGGTCTTGCCACGTGTCTCTTGTTAAAATAGTTTTTAAATTTTGCATCTAAGCCAAGCTAATAAAAACATCTAGATCATGAGAAGTTTATAATCTTCAAAAACCAGAAGATTATTTAAAAATTCATTTCTGCATTTAAGTCTAACATTACAATGTGATGAAAACATCCAGAAAAAAAACGTCAAGAGTGCAAGAATTTTTTTTTTTTTTCCCGAATTAACTGTTAATGTCTTTTAGTTTTCTGTACTTACACACTTCTTTTGGTTGGGTTTTTTTTGGTTAATCTGGGCCTGTTCTGTGAGAACTGGTGCCTTGGCTGCTTAGTGTGCCGTTTTCAGCCCTGAAATACTTGAGAGCACACTGTCACAGACAGCATTTGACCCACTAAGACCAATACTGTTACTATTTAAAACACACGTAAGAATTATTTTCCTGTCCTTCAGGTATTCAAATACTCGCATACGTGGCCACTCCATACAGATCGTTTCAAATATCACTACCACATATTCTATACCAAATAACATCCAATGCATTTGAGCTATAATAAAAAGCAAGCGCAGAATAACGTGAATGTACGTTCTATCCAAAATTAGCTACTCAAGAAAATAAATAGCCCAGGAAAAGGGGAAACTTCACCAAAATAAAGACAAGTATCTGGCAGAGAAGATCACAAGGCCAACACGTGTTTTAGAGTGGTATGTATGCACGTTTACACATCAGCCTATCAGGAAGGACAAATGGAGGGCGCAGCATAGAGCAATTAAATTAAATCTGTACTATTTATCGTAACTATATTGTCAAATAAACCCCCAAAACTGCGCGTGTTCAAGTATTAGGCCATAACTGTGTAGATTTCCCAATAACTCATTTATTTTGTGACCTATCAGCATATTTAGAAAGCTCTTAAGTAGATCAGAAACACATCTTCATGCTCCAGACAAAGACAAGCTTTCTAGAATTACGCTTTTCTCAAGGTCACTAAGATCAGCATTTTTATTTTCTGGTATATCAATTTTTTTTTTTGCCAGGACTATGAAGACTTCTCTGGAGCCCCAACGTGTCCCACGTTAATTCCTCACCACATAATACCTCCCTTCCTCGAGCGCTCAAGTCTATCATCACTGTCTGGGTGACATTCTGCACGGGGTTGGCAGCGCCTGGAGGAATTATAGATCCTGCATTTGCCCAAACCTTTGCTGTTATACTACAAGAGCCTTTATTTACAGATGGAATCTCGGTGATTCCGTCCATGCCCATCTGACACCTTCTACATATTTCCCTCTGAACCCTTCCTCTTCATCTCTCCGCTCCCCTGTCACTAAAGATACACCGAAGTGGGTGACTGCTGATGCAACCACTGATACTCCTGGAGTTTGACAGGCTTTGAGAAGCCAGTTTAAGAAAAAAAAAAAAAAAAATGACACATCAAAGCATTAAAATATATCAATGCTACAGGCAATAAAGGCTTTTCCCAGTCAGTGTGAGGGACAGAAAGCTGCGTGATACAGAGCACTGAATCTATGCTAAATCTGAGCAGCGGCTGAATCTTCTTATTTCAAGCACTTCTATTTCCTTGGAGACAGGGAAGAATTTATCATTTTATCTAATATCAATTTACCGCAAATGCCTGTAATTGCCACTACAATTTTCTTTTGATAATTACTTGCAAATTGTTATAACTACGTAATTTATATAACTAGCAATAAAGGCAAATGGCTGTACAATTATAAACAAAGGAAAAGGTCCTTAGGGTGTTTGAAAATTTTAATTTCATTAAAGCTGGCCCACGAGATGTCCTTCTGCTAAAGCATTTTTATCGCAGAGAGATGCTTTAAATTGTTGGAAGTCTGGAGTGCGTAATGCAAGTAGGGTTAGAATGGAGTTAAGGCACTAAAATATGAATATATTGTAGTTCCAAGCACGTGACGGTAGGAGAATCACTTAAACTGGTAAGAATATGATCTGATCATGCCTAAATAAGCCAAACAAATGTACAACTGAACCTGCACACACCCATTATTATTATGAACAGCAAGGACTAAACATAACATTACAGCTCAGGTCCATGCTCTGTTCCAAGGTGGGTATATCGAATTCTTAAGGCAGTCAGAACTGGATGTGTGATGCTAAGGACCTTTTTCCCCTAAAATTTTAACATATTACATATTCTGGCAAAGAGATTACTCCAAGCATCACCTCTTATCCACAAGAGATCATAATTTGTGCCCGATTCTAAGGGCAGTTTGGGTGCAAGATCACGCCTACCAAGAGCTGCTAAACTCAGCACAATGTAGGTAAATTTTGAACGACTTAATACCAGTCTCAGCAAGAGATAAAGTCATGAACATCCAAGGAGGTGAAAGCATTCTTACTACTGAAATACAGCAACAATCTCTCCACAGCTCTCAAGACACTGTCATTGGATAAATCTGTCATACGTGGTGTATTTGACCATGTTTAATAATCCCTTAATTCATTCTCTTGGACTCCAGGAGCTACACACAGTCTTCAAGATACACAAATAACACCTTAAATAAGCAGAGAAACCGAGGGCAAGACATAGGTTAAAGAAGCCACCTTTCCAGAAAAAAAAAAGGTCTTATGTTAGATCAAATATAAACGGGAATTACTGACATCACTGAATAGTTAGTAGGAATATTGTTAAACTGCAGATTTCGAAGTTGCTTCGCAAAAACGACAACTATGAACTGACTTTGTACCTCTGACCCTCTACGTAATTTTCTTCAGAATGCGTTTAGTTTGGGTAGTTATTCACATGACAAATGGGATCTTAGTGGAAGCAGTACATAAAATAATCCAGTTTAATCACGCTGAAAACAAATAATGGGGTGCGATAAGTAAGATGTGTGTCCGTTAGACGTGCAGTTTCCACATGCAACGATGTTAGTGCAATGCAATACTCCCCAGAAGAACATTACAGCAAAAGAAAGAAAGAAAAATGAATTAACACCCAGCAAGAACAATCCCCCGACCTTCTAACAAAGATCATGATAGCATGCAGTAAACAAATCCACGTTGTCTACTCAGAAGTACACCGTTTATCAAGACCCGTGTGCCTTCTGCAAGAGGCACATGCTCGTGTTTTGCCTTACGACCACGAGGGCACGTTGAGTAGGACTAACATTTTGACATTTCAGACAAATGTGTTACGTCAGATTTTAAAATTCACTATTATCCAAGTGAATTTCAATGCTCAGTCAACCTTGAAAGAATATTAAATGTGAATAAATTTACCTGTCATACTTAAGGCCATTTTCTTTCACCTACAGCTATTAAAGATAAATGTCTTTAAGCAGGAGTTCTTACACCTTCTTTAAATATAAAATAAGAGAAAAATCACGATCTAAGTAATTTTAAAATCAACAATTGGGAAATATGAGGTAGGAAACATACTATAGCTAGCGGACTTTGAAACATAACCAAGAAAAAAAAGCTGTAAACAAGATTTTCAGACCTCTGAAGTATTAATTTTTTTACTTCAGAACTCCAGGGGACTGATATTTTCCCCACCATTCTAAGCAGGTACCCTCAGGAAAAAAAAAAAAGAATTGGTTTTTGTAACAGTGGCTACCAAAAAAAGGCAGAAAACACAAGTACAGTATTTGGCAAACATTAGCATTACGTGGAATTTACGCCATTTACAACTTCAAGAGATACGTACAGCTATTCTAGGGAAAAATAAATACAGCTTTCCAAAAGCCTCACAGTCAGGGACTGAAAATTTAAGTCATTCAGCTACAGTTTACTCAGCAAAATACAGGGAACCGTTTCCAAAGACGCTTCTTTAAGCAAGCACATTTAACATCCCAACAGAAACCACGTAACGTAGAAGTTCAACATCATTTAGTTGCGCAGCATGTGAACAGCAGACAAGTTCATGGGCGAATATAAGCTGTGTTGCTCCCCTACAAATTACGGTCTCTCCCATTTCTTCTGCACAGCGAGAAATACTCTTGGAACTTTATGCTAAATAAGAGCATTAGACAGTCAAAAACGTATCTCTGAGTGCTATAAAGTATACTCCTGAGGACATACTCTTAGCGTTTCACCAGTATGAGGCGATTCTCTCAAGAGAATATCCAGTGTTGTGCAGTTAAAGAAGGAAAGCAAACTAAAAATGCGAAGGAAAGAGTCTTTCAGCTGCACTGTTAAATTTTAAGAGCTGCTAGTCTCATACTGCATTGGTTTAGAAGCGCTTGTCTACCTGCTAAGGAATCAACTGCCATCAGACATTGCATGCATAAAATGAAAACGGTTCGTAACCTGGACAAGATACTTTATATTTTGTGAAAATACTCTGCGAGAAACTAAAAACGAGCTTTTTACCTTGATTAAGGATGTGATCACAATTGCTCCGGCATTCACCATAGGGTTATGTGGCCTGTCTGTGAAATAGAGTTTTCAATTAATAATATATCCGTCAAACGAAGCAAGCGTTGAAGTGAAAAATTACAAATATTGATGCATGATTTAAAGCGATGATGATGGTATACAATCCTAAAAATAGTGTAATCCAACATTATACACAAGATTTTGTCATTCTGAGCAAAGTTTTTTAGAGCTTAGAACACACTCAGCTTAATGCTACTTAACAGTCCAGCAAATTATTCAGCATAATTTTTTTTTTCTTCAAAATTTTGAATTCTCTCCAGTGTTACAAGATTTGATCAATGCAATATGCGCAAGTGGAACAACCCTAAAGGACTTTCCAATTTTACCCCCCAAGTTACCAAGTTTCAGATATTTAAGTCTTCAAACAGGTCCTTTAAAAATAAAAAAGTGGATTTTTTTCATTTCCTGATTGCTGTACGTTAATAGCAAATCCAGATTTTATTTTAAGACTCAGAGATTTCTATTGGCAGCTTCAGAAATACAAATAATTAACTCGTTCTCACTAGAATATAATTTACTTCATAACT
This sequence comes from Coracias cyanogaster, assembly GCA_033124195.1. NCBI lineage: Eukaryota > Metazoa > Chordata > Aves > Coraciiformes > Coraciidae > Coracias > Coracias cyanogaster. The sequence continues at coordinate 14,221 of JAVSBS010005549.1, read as the reverse complement.
GAGTTGCATCTACCTGCGAGACTTAACTTTCTCTTTTTAGCACCGATCTCCATATTAACGATATTTTCGCATTCCCAGTCATTTTTGGTTGCTCGTGAAGATTAACCACTTTTTAAAAATTTCTTTTTAAAAAAAAAAAAAAGCTTTCCTTATCATTTGTCTTTCTTTTCCCAGACAGAAGTTCTCATTCTTCAATATCTATCCCCTACAGTTATCTTTTTATTTTCCTTATTCAACTAACATTTCTGCTGTGCCTTTTAACTAGGACGTTGATTTTTGAGGGTTCTGGTGTCTGAAAACCTCGACCAATTCTCAACACATTAGTACTGTGACAGGTTGGAATTCTTTTTATTTGCTGTGTCTTATCTCCAAATTTGAAAAAAATATTCATTTAAAAGACACACAAAGCGTTCATTGTTTTTATATATGATACACACACCATGAATGCTCACTAAAAGGAAATTGAGATGACTGCTTTCTGGAGATCAGTCTGATATTCATGGTACAAACACAGACACATTTTCCCATTAAAATTACGCTGCTCATAGTTAATGGCACGTAGCCATTTACAACTATCATCTCCAAAAACTGATCGTCTCAAGTGCTTTTAAGTATTTTTCAGAAAGTAAATATTAAAAGGGACTTTAAAAAAAAAATAAGTTATTCTAGAAATGAAAAGGTAAGCCCAATACCTTCTGTCCAAAAAAAATGAAGCTCCCCTAAAATACCAACTTAGCATCTGTAAACTATTTTTTAAACTTCAGACACATTTTACTATGTAGAATTCCTGATCCACTTCAATCAACTAGAACAATCTGCTTGTAATTAACATGGGAATTGCTTTAGTCCTCCAGAAATGCAAATTGTTCAATGGGCCATATGTTCCTTTTGATAAAAAGTTTTTAAATGGAATATTCACAAGGCTGCAGAAGTTTCCAAATTTCCATTGCATGGCAAATCACTTACTCAAAACGTACGTGATTCTTAGTAACACTTTTTTGTTTCAAGTTGGCATTTTTAGCTATGATTTAAAATAATCTTGTAATTTTCTTTCTAGCTTGAATCTCAACACTAGTAAACAAAAAGATGGAAGAACATCCTGGTTTCTTAATCTTTAATGTAGTAGGTATTAAAAATAGCTTCAGATGCACATCTAACCCGTTTTCAAGTACTTGCATATCCCTTAAAAAAATCCTGATTACAAACATTACATTCAACTATATCAGGATAATTAGAAAGCACATAGATTAAAAATATATAATTTTCAAACCTGATCTTCAAAGTAGTTATGCATGTTCAAACTGCCAAATACTCTGCATATCCAAACTACATACATCCATTTAAATCTACAGGTAATTCCTTCTTCCCTCCTATTCTTTCACTCACAGAAACTCAACTTCTCTTTCTCTCCATATGACCCAAAATAAATGTTCCTATTTATTGGGCTTTTATCTTCTGTTTCAGTCTTTCATTTAAGGACCACATAGAGAAGAGGCTGTTCAGGTCAGTTCTAACCCACTTTTCCCATGTCAGTTATATCAGCCACGCAAGCACGTACTTAAAAATTCAAATTTCTACCACGTGAATTAGTCTTCTGTATTAATTTCATGCACCTTGGTCAAACCTTAATTATCCTAGTTCTCTTATTGCGTAACAGTCTTATAAACACTCCGACAAGTCAGAACACATCCTAACAATTCCTCTTCTCTCACAGTTCAATTTTTAAAGCAGCAATAAAAAGAAGAAAGTAATTACCATACTTCCTGTCACTTCATTAAAAGTCATAATAATAAGAAGAAGATGAAGAAGAAGAAGAAGACGACTTATATTAATCCAAATAAAAAATGGACAGTTTTCAGCACCATCAAAATGTTTTTTTTTATTCCAGAGCTTTCTTAGGAAAGCGTCTGTATGACGCTGCATTTGAAAAAACTTGGAAAGCAAAGTCAAGACAAAATGTTCAATTCCCTCTTGGCGATACAGATTAACAGTGGTATTCCTCTACCGCTTCCTAACGTAATAAAAAAGAAGAAATAAATTGCCAGGATCTGTTTTATTTGTAAAAGACGATTTTAAGGTATGTACTAAATAGAATGATGTGTCATTAACATATTAATAATACGGATATTTCAGTCCCAATTCAATACAGCCCTTGACAAAAATATCATCCAAGCCTTATGCTGTTAATTAAATATTAATTGAAACACCATGGCAACAGAAACATTGTCTGTTCTCTGCCTGAGAATGATCCGCTAGAAGAAACATTTGTGTTTAGAGATAACACCCAGTATTTCCTCTAAGGCTACCTGAGTCATCCTTCTCAGATATTTTGCCACAATGTTCTTAAAAAAAAACATTTTCAAGCTTGCTAATTCATAGAATATGAAAAAAAATATAATATAGATAAGGACTGTATGAGGAACTCTTGCTGAAGCACTCCTGCCGCAGGAGAAAATAAATATATATATTTAAAAGCTGTTTTGAATCAGTAGCCAAATTCAGTTTAAAATCATCTGTGGGAAGACGTGTTCAGCCTTTGGCACCAGCAGCTGGCTCAGAAGAGAAGTGATACACACGTTTCTTAAAATCAATTTAACACCTTTGATTCTTTCACCATCTTTTTATAGGAGGTATGATTAAGCAACACTTGCTCTCAACTCAATAAACATCCATTTCCAACACCCGTATTATCAAAATTCTTTGTTTTCTCTCCTACAGCTGGACAACTAGCAAATAGAACAGAAGTCGCAGAGCATCTTTTACTAGCCTTCTAAATTAGGGGAAAAGCAAGTGACAAAGCCTTGCTGATGGCAAAATGCTTCTGGGACACTGTCTAATAATAAAGGAAAACAGGAAAGGGTAAACCGAAAAGGCTGAAAAACCTGACGAGCTTGTTTTACGCTTTTCTAAAAGGGAGGATTTGCACGATGAAGCATGACAGAGCTCTTACCATCTTCATTCAGGAACAATTTGTTGAACCGTAATCCGCTCGGCTCTTTACCAACGTATCTGTGCACATACTCCGTGCCGAGATCGTTAACAGCGATAGCGTATTTCAAAGGCTTTACACAGGACTGGAGACAAAATGGAACTTTGGTATCGCCAACAGAATGCCTGCAAAAAAACGAAGAACAGGAGGTTTTAAATTTTCCGTTTGCCAGCTGTGGCAAGTAGAGTGTTAAATGCTCCAGCTACTCTTCAACGTGCTAAGTTTATTAACAAAAACACCCCCAAAGCATATCGTTACTTAATCTAACTTTAAAGAGCAGAACGATGAGATCGAACTAAGTTTTGGAATTTGAGGGCAAGAATTCAATAGCTGTTTTGCCGTTCCCTTTAATAACGGCATAGGGATTTTTTCCACAATTATTAAACGCTATCTTTTGGAAAGTTTGCTTTCGACATCTAAGTCGGACTGCATCGAAGAGTGAATCGTAGAAGCAGCATATGCCCCGTCTGGAGCAAAAGGGTCCAAGATGGCAAAATCAGAAGAGTATTTGCTTCTTCTCTTTGCAGAAAGCGTGAGGAGGTTTCAGAGAAACACAGAAAACCATTTTGGCATTATAAAAACAACATTACACACTATGAAACATGACAAAAATTAACATTCTAAAAAAAAAATTTTCATTAGTACAGGTTGTAATTTCCAAAACCAAGCAAAAAGGCAATTTAAGATATTCAGGAGGAAGAGCATTTTTACTTTTAAAGCTGTTTTACTATGAAGAGCTTGTAATTCAGAGGCTCAAGCAGGGAGCTGAAAAAGACCTCAGCTCACTCGTACAGCTTTTCCCCTAGAGATTATAGAGCACAGGGCTAAAAAGAAACAAACACACAGATCATGACATTAAAATGAGCCCCAATCCATAGTCCCCATCAGCAGGTCTGATGTTCTCTCAGGAATGGCCTGTGCACCCAGGCCGTACTAGATGGTGCTACACACTACTTTGGATTTAGGCTCATAACTGTCTCTGCTACACTGAATTACTAATAAAGAAAAAAGAAAAATAAGACCATTTTAGCTGCATCAGAGACCCACGTACATCCTTACAGGAGAAAGTTAAATAAGCTGGAAAAGCAAACTCTTGTTAAGTTCTGTCCAGCTTCCACATCTTCCCTTTTTTTTTTTTGAAGAATATGGATTTGAATTTTTTTTTTATAATGGAGCAATTGTATAATAACGCTAAAGTAAGAACATTAAAATGCAGAAAAGGAACTCCGTTTTAAGTGCGTGTGGCCTACAGAAAAAGTAATATGCCTTGAGGCACAGGTTAGACAAAGTTCTTGAGCTTCCAAAGATTAATATTACGTTAGTGCTGTCTCTATCCTGTCCTTTGGCAATCACCAAATTATCCACAGCTTCATTATTGTGTTTGAATCGCAAGTGCAATATTATCCAGCTTCAAATATAGTACTTACTATATAAACAGCATTTTATAATAATAGCAAAATAATTCATCTTAAACAGGGAAGTTGAAAAAAAAAATTAAGAAAGGTGAACCAGTGGGTTTTACTACTTTAACAACTCCAGTAAAGCTTTTTCTTTATTAAACCACAAGATATCACGTATGCATCGGGTAATTTAAACCGAAATAGGAAATTCTGTAAGTTAGAATATACCTCTGTCCATCCACTGTGCAAAGTGACACACCCCATAAATCAGGGCTGAACTTGGCCAGTTGTGGAATATAGTCAGCAACCTGTCACGGTGTGAAATAAAGAGAGACGTTAGAACGGCCAAACTACTGTATATTAACATGCAGTTCAATAATTAAATGTCAATGGGAAGGATACACAACTGAATTATTCCACCTAGCATACCTAAAACTTCATCACGTATTAATATTAATTAAGCATAATTCTTTTATAGACTATGAGAAATTACACAGCAGCTTTATAGTTTACATAAAATAAAGGACAACACTATTTTCTCATTTTAACCTCCAAATTCTAGAAGACTGTTACAAGTAAGGAGCTGCGCTTCTAACACAGTTTACAAGTTGCAGCTAGAACTGAAGTTGCAGAACTATTTCATCAGCGTAACATTTTGCTAAAAACGTTCAGAAAAAACCTACTTAACCAAGAATGTACTTGGTTAATATCACGAGATCTAGAGGACTTTGAAGTCAAATTTCCAAACATTACAAACCTTTCCTCCAGACTGTTTTTTAGCACTTTCGTACAGCTCATCAATATGGGAAGTAAAAGACATAAAATCTGGAATGACAAACTTCCTCCTGAAAGCTTGAGTAAGCAACACAATATTACTCTGTACACACCTGCAAAAAAAGTCAAAGAGAGTTTATTAGTCTTTTGACTGTCAAAAAGCCTACTTCAGTAGCAATCACATGCTATTTAAATAATATCTCTCAAAGTTCTGTGCCTACAAGAACAGCCTTTACATTAGACTTTTCAGTTTTCCCCCATGTAAGTTTTTTTTCATCTCATCTACAACTGTTTCATTCTATTCATTTTTATGCTTTCTCCTTAAAGCTCCTCTTGGAAGTTTCAGCGGTGAGGCTGTCCTGCAAGATACTCTCAATCTGCCTTCAGGCAGCAGCTAAGCTTGCACAAGGGAGCTGAGCCACCCATTTCTTAGGACCAAGACATGCAAAGGTCATCGAACCCTGCCCTTGTCCAAAGAAGTCCTCATTTCACAGCTCGCCGAGACTTCTGAGGTTCAGGCTTGGTTTCTCTCACTTCCAACTGGTTTCACTGGGAGTGCTGCCGACAGCGTGGAATGAGTCTCCACTCTTAACAAGACCAAAAACCCTGTAGAAGTACTTGATAACATCTTCCAAACTAAGCAGAAGTTAACAGCGAGGCCGCGCTGAAAGTCTCTTTCTTCAAACTACCACCGCTCAAGGAAATTTTGCTGCCGGTTAACCCAGAACGCAGTTCTGTTATTGTCCACTCCCTCCGAACACCAGCCCACCTGGCACATTGATAACATAGAAAGGAGAGGACTTATCTAGGAGAAACAGAAGAAGGGAAGGATCGAGCCACAAGCTGAGACATGTTGCTGAAAGCGGCGTGTCTGCGGGGAGGGAGCGAGCGGGAGCAGGGGCAGGAACTGGGCACCATTATCCCATCAGTGGGATTATGGCCTGATAAAGGTGATTTACAGCCCTATCCCAGTGCGAGGAAGGGAACTGGAGGTTTAACACCAAACAAACACTTCCCTTAACAGGTTCCTACTATGCTTTCTAGCAGCGTTGACACCAGCAGAAACTTATTGTCAGTGCAGGCAAGTGGAAAGTTAAGGACATCTAGGCCCATGCTACAAAGGAGAACATGTCCTTCCTGTGAAGACTTACTCAGAAAAAGGAAAAAACTGATTTTTAGGGAATGTTTTCACTTGTGATAGATACACCCATGAACCCTATTATTAAAAGTCGTATTGGTTCCAGATGAAGGTGCATGAAGATGAGTCAACAGGCAGAATTCTCTTCCCTTTGAATGCCCCTTTCTTTTCTTTAACCCTTCCGTTTGAACTCCTTTGTACCCAGGAGACTTGATCTCCAATTCAACTGGCAGCCATTTCAAATGCTGGTAGTCACTACTCTATATTTACACATTTTCTTTTTTTAAAAGTGACATTATTTTGATAAGTGAGGCATGAATAACACAGTGGAAGTCCTCTATATCTCCTGTCAAAATTGCTCTAATAGGATGAAATCGTTTATTAACAGCTGGGTTAAGCACATCTAAAATTAAAAGTTTTTTCCCCTCGGAAAAAAGAATCAGGTTTAAACCTCAGAGCTACAACTGTTAATCAGTAGCTATCATCTCATTTGTTCACCACTCCCACCTCATTATACACCATTTTCTAAATAATTCCAATTCCCTCCTGCCTCTCCAGACCCTCCCTCACTCAATCTCCCCACAAATACTGCTTTTGCTAAGTCTTCTGTTAGCAAGAAGTTACAAGATGAAGATTAAAACCCTAAGTTGTTGACTTTAACGCAGAGATTGTTTCCAATTTTTTTTATTTTGGAGCACTGGAAAGCCAAAAATCTTCAAAATAAATCCATTTTAGTCAAATTGGAGCCTAAAAACACTAAAAAAGGTGTTGAAACTTCTGTTGTGGAGACGGATAGTAGAGATGCACGAGCTAACATACACACACATTCATTTTTTCCTGAGTGTAAGTCCAAGATTCTTCATATATATTAAAATATATATAACTTATTACATAGTTTGCGTATATACAAACATAAAAGTTAATATATAAGCATATACTGCATACTCTAAGCATATATAGTATGTTTTATATACTTATATTGTATATATATACACAATTATATGTAAAATCACCTTTTTATACACATTTTAAATTAACTGAAGGGAAATAGCACTAAATAGCAGTAATTCACGAATGCAAAAAAATGCTACAGAACAACGAAAATGTACCAATTTTGGCTAAATTATACTCTTCATGAAAGCAGCACTTTTTAGGTTATGTTTTTAGATTAAGTTTCTATTATGCCACTTGTCCTGTAAATGAAATACAAAGATAGACTCGAAAAGAGTCTGCACATTTCATCTCAAGATTTACGAGCCTCTAAACTCCCAAACTTTTGGCACGCAAAAACAAAGTAGGGGAGAAAAGGTGTGTTCTTGGAATGAGCTAAAGACAACCTGAACAATGCTTATATTGTTCAGCTAACTGACCACAGACTTTTCTTAAAATAAGAAAAAAAAGCTTCGCTAAAATATGGCATGTAAATCTCTTCCTAACCAGATCAAAGCAGTGTCTACGGTGCTAACTGCTCTCATATCTACAGATCCTGCAATTTAACTTCACTGGGAGTTTCAGATACTCGCTTTCAGAGTTAACTATATAGATACTCAAACATCTCACTGCACAGAAGCAGCATGAAAACTGACTAATGCAGCAAGAGGGAAGTTTTAGGTCCTGGTATTAAATACTTCATGCTGCCTCAATTAATTTGGCATCATACACCTCTAACAAACAGACAACGCTCCTGCAGAATTACAGAGTCACGGTATTGATGGAAAGTTTACTTTTTAAAAAGGTCTTTGTCCAGCATGACGCCGTCTGACGTTGTTTGAAGGGTCAGTCTTAACATATCCATGCACTCTTTCAATCGGGGGTCAGACGTACGCAATCCTGTAGATTTGAGTGCCTACGATAATAAAACAATAATTCCTTAAATGAAAAGATTTGCTGTTACGATCAAGTTCTCTACAGCTCGGTCTCATTCCTCGAGATAAGAGGCCTCTGCCACGGCGTTATCAACATTTAGACACCTTATTGATCCGTTTCTCATGTTGTCTGCATCTTATGCTAAGAATTAATTTGAAGCCCACAGCGGTCCAACCACATTTGACACAAATGCAAATACCACCCAGCCCCTAAACGGATACAGAAATTTTAAAGCATACAACAGCAGCACACCCCTCTCTTAATTATAGAAATGTAGTTGGGGGGAAAAAAAAAAGTTACATTCCTTGCCACAGCTAACCACCTGCAACAAAAATTCTTTGCTTTGTATTCTTGTGTTTAGAATGTTAAAAACCCTTGTGGTAGTTAGCTTTCATGGAATAGTGAACTTACAGTTATGAATTTATGAACCGGTATTTTTTCTTGTCCTTCTGCAATGGTGTAGAACAGAAGGTCTTCTAAGCTAGGAAGGAGACCTTGCTTCATTTTACTGGGGAAAAAAAAAAGAAAACATGTATAGATTAGGCTAGTACATATTTTTATTTAGACGCATTATTGCATTACTCACAAGGAGACACATTTTCACTACAACTGCTACCACTGATTTCCAAGAACACTTTTATCAGTGAAAACAAAGCTTAATTCAGCTCTGGGTAAGAAAAAAAAAGCAATATTAAAAGTAGCGTACATACACTTTACAATAGCAAACATTCTTAATGCAACACAGTCATGTTTTTACTGACATGTATTTATTGCTAAGATGATTTTTGGAGCAGATTCATCACATTTCCGTCTTCTTGATGTTACAGAGGACGGACGTGTTACTTGCAGAGAGGATAAAGTATTTATAAGACTCAAAGGCCTATAAAGGGCCTCATAATAAAGCTGTAAGAACAGATTGACCCAACGGGTCCACAGGCAAAAGAAAGATGTGATGAATGTGTATTATTTTCTTCAAAACAGTCTTGTTTTTAGGCACTCCTAGGAGTCCTACAGCCCTTATCCTTCTAGAAGCTCCTGTAAGTACAGCACCACAGCATAGAGCTGGAACATACGCGTTCATTTTAAAGCTCAATCTTATAATCTAATAACATTGGCAATACTTTGTTATTATACTGTAATATCTACAAGTTACTGTCCAAAACTAGAATGCTCAGTGGCAGTCCATCCATTTTTATCCATGTGTGTACAAAAAGCGGGTCTAAATTCTAGTCAGGGAAGGTTTCACAAGGTTGGCAATTCTCTGAATATCAGTACTCGGGGTTGTAACAATAAGATTAAAATGCTACAACTAAGCGCAGGCCCTAGGGAGGCCAATGCACTCCCACGGAGTGACATTTAATCCTCCCTCCTCTCCCAGTGCTAGCTTACTCTAGCTCAACAACAGGTCAGATCTATGATTACTTTTAATAAAAATCTGATTATATCCAAATACCCTTTTAAATTTAAGACAACCTCTAGACTGCACTCGCTTCCCTCCTTTCCTCATAACCAGCAGTAAAAAAATCTCACTCATTTTCCAATTTATTTAAACTTACATACTAAGAACAGAAGACAGCTTTGTAAGCCAACAGAACTTGCCTTGTCTCCCAGTCTGGAATTTTTTTTTTTTTTTTTTTTTTTAAATGATGCTGGCTGACTAATGCACAGACAGGCTGGCAATTCAACCAAGACAAACGCTTGCAATTACCTCAAGCAAACGACTGAACACTCTTTTTCCTAAAGAAAATTCAAGTCTTCCACACAGCACGTTGCACTTGCAATCTTTTGAGGCCAGTACGTCCAGTCAAGCCAACAGAACCAGAAGAACTAAGATAGAATTAAAGCTTCAGCCTGGATCCACACCCTAATTCTGCAGCTAGGTACTTTTTTAAAGCCTCGCTGTTACATAGTCTCCACCAAATTCTCTCCTGCCACAATTTCCGTATCTTTCCCATCTGCTGCTGTTCTATATGGGGTCAGTCAGCCTAATGTAACAATGGATCTCCACAGGCTGCCAAAGCAAAGAGGATGGCGTTCAATATATTTACAGAAAACCGCTCTTTGTCGAATAGTCTATCTTTGGCTAAAGTTTATCAGCTAAATAGAGGTGGAAAGGCTTGCTCTGCACTTTATCAGGTCAGCGATGTGAGGAACTGATGTTTGCTTAACCTAAAAGCTTGGCACCGTGAGCACGCTTAGCGAGATAGTGCTGCTCAGCACGTTGTCAAGAGCTGTTTTTCGAGTCAGGGAACTTGCAATTTCCAAAGTCAAGTTAAAGTGGAAATTCCAGTTTATTCCATTTCTTGGTCATGAATCTGGTTACCTTGAAAAAAAAAATAAAATTAAGCACCAGACTATTACACAACTAGACTTCTTCAGTGGTACTCTAGCCTGTAGACTTGTGCTCGCTGCTCTTTAAATACAAAGAAAAAAAAGAATACAAGCTGGAGAAGTGGGCCCATGTGAACCTCATGAGGCTCAGCAAGGCCAAGTGCAAGGTCCTGCACCTGAGTGAGAGCACCCTCAGCTATCAACACAGGCTGGGGGATGAGTGGATTGAGAGAAGCCCTGTGGGGAAGGACCTGGGGGTGCTGCTGGAGGAAAAGGTGGGCAATGTGCACATGCAGCCCAGAAGGTCAACCGTATCCTGGGCTGCATCAAAAGAATCATGTCCAGCAGGTCAAGGTAGGGAATTCTCCCACTTTGTTCTGCTCTGGTGAGACCCCAGCTGCAGTGCCGGAGTCCTCAGCACAGGAGAGACACAGACCTCGTGAAGCAGGTCCAAAGGAGGCCACAAAGATGATCAGAGGGCTGAAGCACCTCTCCTGTGAGGAAATGCTGAGAGTTGGGGTTGTTCAGCCTGGAGAAGAGAAGGCTCCAAGGAAACCTTACTGCAGCCTTGCAGTACTTAAAGGGGGCCTTAAAGATTGTGGACAATCTTTTTAGCAGGGCCTGTTGTAACAGGACAAGGGGTGATGGGTTTAAACTGAAAGAAGGTTGATTTAGATCAGATAATAAAAGTTTTACAGTGAGGGTGGTGAAACACTGGAACAGGCTGCCCAGAGAGGTGGTAGATGTCCCATCCCTGGAAACATTCCAGATCAGGTTGGACAGGGCTCTGAGCAACCTGATCTACTTGAAGATGTCCCTGCTCACCACAGGGGGGTTGGATGATGACCTTTAAAGGTCCCCTCCAACTGAAACCACTCTGTGATTCTGTGAAAGCTGCAAGGGCCGCAACCCGCAGTTGGTAGCTACTCTATCTATAACACGCATCTTGGAGAAGGTGTCACCATACTACAGATAACTGTTCCCCAGCTACGAGATACAAAGCCCTGACATGTCACTAAGTGACTACTTTCTGTCCATTGCATAGTTAGACACCGATCCCATTGACAGTGGTGAGTAACCCCCTATCAGAGAACTTACCAAGATTCAGATGAAACTACATATTTTTAAACTTAGACCAAAGATGGACACGTTATCCGATGTCAAAGTGTTTACGGCAAAAACAAGAACTGTTGCTTCAAAACCTTAGCCTCTAAGGAAGTTACGAAAGGTCTACTGAAAGCGCCCTTCTAACAGTTCCTCGCCTCTGCGAGCAGTGCAGCAGTGAGATGAACCACTGCCTGGTTGGAATCTGGCCTGGGTGCAAAAGCAAAGTTCCAAAAGCGATCTCCAGAATTCAGCCCTGTCCTGAATAACGAGCGCTACCACTCCCTGTCATTTGCAGAAAAAAAAAGGAAAAAAGAAAAATTAATACAATACTTCCATTAACCACTTTGCTGTATCACTACTGCGATTTAGTGATACTTTAAAAACCAGGGTTGCTCATGTTTTGCTCCTCCGCCTCACCTTAATCAAGCCCTCTGTAATTTAGAAATAGTTTATGGTGAGGTAAACTATGTTTGAGGCTACTACTGTCCAGTATAAGATGTAAAAACAATGCACTCTTACACTGAAAGTAAAAGTTGTTCACTTGTGCACAGTTACATCACATTAAATATTACACAAGATTATCATTTAGGCCTCTACTAGGGTTTTGTGCTTTAATTATTTAGGCATGAACATAGATACGATTGCACTTTAATCCACAGACTTCATTAATCAAAATTTCTAGTCTATGACCACTCTCAGTTTCAGCTCAAACATTTTTCCTCGCCAAAATATACTAAGTTTCAAGTGGATACACAGAGTGAAGGCTGGATAGCAGGGATAAGAAGGCAGTAGAAGATGTTCAGGGAAAAAATACAGAAGAGAATCTGGTTATGCAATGGGATACTAGTTATTTCATCAGCCACATACCTCACAATTTATTCTACGAGGAACTGAACTATTCTACAGTTCTGTACTCTTTGCACAGAACATTTTAGGTTTTCACTTGCAACTCCTACTCTCAGTACATGCGTACTGTTGGGCAAGCAAATAAGTGAGAAAATCTTTTGACACCGTAGGTTATTCCAGCATCCGAGAACCATGACCTTGCAACCAAATAGAAAAAAATAACCCCCAAAACAAAGAAACAAACAAAAAGAAAGAGTAAAAAAGGACTGTTGTCTTCCCAGTTGGGTCCACAAACCACCTGCCAACCACAACTCCACTGTTGTACACTGCTGGATGGCGAAGCGCTGGAATCGGCAGCGAACACACAGACTGCACTGGCTTAGTCCAGCTGTCGATCTGGTTCAGAAACTTGTCTTTTGAAGAAATTTTCTCCTGAACCCTACACTGTGTCTTAATATAGCAATGATTCCCACATGCAATTACCATTGACAAATGCTGAAAGATTTTCCTAATTATGCATTTAAAAAAAAAAGAAAGAAAGTATCCAGCAGCCTGGCTGATGTGTCATCAGGAGTTCCTGCACAGCCTGAACTAAGAAGAAACCTTCCAGCTTTTTCCTCACTCAGAACTATGCTGTATGTTTTACGTAATTGTTCCTTGCTCATTTTGCAGTAAGGCTCAAAGAACAAGCATCTGACTTTCAAAGACATCCTTTTTGCAAAAGCCAAAAATGATTAAAAGTATAACTGGTTTGTGATTACGCAGCTTGACCAAATGTATTAGAAACTACAGGATTTCCCTAATTGATGGGAGCTGTTATAAAAGCTCAGTTTCAGTAAGATGATACCTCTCTAAAAAGCCACCTTTTCAATATCCTCAAAATCCCCTCACCGTTGGCATATTGGTTTTTTCCTAAGTTTTTAATGGTATTGTCTGTATTTCTCGTTGAAAAGATAAGTACAACCTTTATAAAGCACATCTATCTGAGACACAGATGAATACTTTTTTGTTCCAAACCGTTATGTATAGAGCTCATTCAAAGAGGAGACTTCATATACTTCGAACAACAGAATAAATATAATAATACTACATGTGGTTGTGCATTATATTGTGCACGGTTTTATAACGCACGCATTTTTTAAGGAGACTGACAGCAGAAATTTTAAGTGTGCCTTTAAAGAACTGGATATCCCATTGAAACAAAAGGCCCAAACCAAGCTGAGCACGTTTGGTGGGAGAAAGGAGAGAACAAGAAGATAGCTTCTTTCCCTGCCTGCCACGTTGATGCTAAAAAAAAACCCCACCAACCCAAAGCCACAATGCAAAAGCAGAACTATTAATGAGCTAAGGGCTGAAGCCTTCCCAATTGGCCTGTGGAATCTTTTCCAGACTTCCTCTTAGCATTAGGCTAACAGACTCTGCTCAGTGTTAAAACAAGGTACTCCTTTCTTGGCCTTATTTCCTCTGTCTTTCACTTTTTTCGTCTAGGTAATAAGCATAGCAAAGCCTGGGAAAGCGGCTTGGGTTTTGATTTTAATTATGCCACCCCATAAGTGATGCAAAGAAGACACATGGGCTGCCTAGAGGAAAGCCCAGGGGCAGGTTCCAAAAGATCATTAACGCCTCCCAAGTGCTATTCTGTACACAAGCCAACCCTTTCCATGACTGCTGAAGCCCTTGTCTTCAGCCTGGGCCATCAGTATGTGTTTTAACATATAGTGTATTAGTTAAAAATTCAAAGTAGAGTAAGGCCAACAGATCACAAGATGA
>JAVSBS010005548.1:30694-59498 GCA_033124195.1 Coracias cyanogaster | reverse complement strand
GGCCGCAAAAACAGAATATTGTCCCAAGGCCTAATCCCATTGGTGTGTTTGTGCCAGAGAGAGTTATAAAAGAAACCAAAGGATGCAAGATGTTTGATGCCCCATTCCTCGATGGAGCAGTTTATTTGACCTTTTTCTTTTATTATTATTTTATTTATTTGATCGTTTTAGTAGCAATAAAAAACGATGATTGGTGAAATATGCAAATTATATTATTATTATTATTGCAAGTATTGTGATTGTTATATTCTAATAAATTGTTACATTTGTTTATTTTTAATAACGTAGGAAAGCGGCAGCGGGCCGAGCTGGTGGGGAGTTTTTCCTGGCTGAAATGGGAGGAACTGTACTCGAAGGGGTGGACGAGGCGCTGAGGGGAGGCAGGTAGCGCTGAGGGAGGCTGGCGAGGCGGGAAGCAGGGCGGGAGCAGACGGGGCTGGAGGAGGCGGCGCAACCACGGGGGCTGTGGAAGGGGCAGCTGTGGCGGGCGGGAAGGAGGTCGGCCGGGATCTGCTCTGGGCAGATGGTGCTGCAGTTTCCGCCCCCAGCAGCTGGAAGGACCGGAGGCTGGGCTGTGCAGCCTGCGGGGCGGGGTCTGGTGTGCATCGGGGCGGGGCAGATAGAGAGGCCGGAGCGTAAAACAGGGTTCCTGAGCAAGGCAGAGAGAAAAAAGTGCAGTGGGTTGAAGGGAAGGAATCTAAGGCTTGCCTGGGAAGAGCAAGGACAGCAAAGCTACTCATCATCAGCTGCCATTGCTCTCCCAAACATGGAGGAGTGCCCATTGCCCCTCAGGGTGCTGCTGACCACACAGCTGAGGTGGCCCCAGCTGCTGCTGGAGAGCTGCTGTGTGGCCCTCCACCTCCGCCCCACTCGCTCTCTCCTCATCCCTTGCACTGCCCCCTGCAAATCCTGCCCAAAACCAGGGCAAGGAAGCAGAATGGTGGAGGGGCTGGTTGCTGCGGCAGAGTTGAGGGGAATGGGGTGTCTCCTGCTGAGAGACCAGCTGGGCTGGAAATATGGAGCAGCACCCACGATTTGCTGTTCCTCTGCTGTCAACAAATAACGGCAAGAAACCATCAAGTCCCTTCACAGCTTGTCTGCATAAAAGATGGCAGTTTGCCCCCGACAGAGGTTAATCCTCCATCTCAAATGGCAGAAGGGCATGTTGTGGATTGACAGTGTTAATCAAACCTGCTAATGATCATGTAGCAACATACATGAATTCAGATGATGGGATGAGCGTCCTCTCTTTGCTTCTAATACAGCCTGCAAAACTATGCTGCAGAGCTCTTAATTTATCCTCCTTCTGCATGCATTCATCACATTCCAGGTTTCAGTGGCATGATTGTGTCATTTCCCCAGAATGCCTCTCTTCCTGAGTGCGTGAGGTGGATGGTGCTCTGGGGATGAGCTGTAACCGCACAATGAAGGGGGGTGTTATCCAGCCGGCTCCTGTTTCAGCTTTGCAGAAACTGGAACATGTATAGTGAGCAACCTGAGGGAGGTCCAAAGGAGATGGGATGGTCTCAGGAGAAGGCAGTTAAATGCCATTTAGCAGAAGTGCAGTCTCTCTTTGCCTGCGTGACAGAGCTGCTACGCATTGCTGGGCAGCAACTTAAACTCCAGCACACTGGCCACTGCAGGTACATGCTCCATTGCTCGGATGTGCAACCAGTGCTGTCACAGCTGCAGCTGAGGTCACCAGCCTTCTAGTCCCAATAAAGAAAGTGAAAAAAAAGCTAAATTCTCTGAAAAAGTGAGCAAAACAAAAATTGAAGGTGTCTCAGACTGACAATCCAAAGCTTGTTCATATTATTTATTAGCCTTAAGGTGTAGTTAAATGAGCATTTCCTGCAATATCCAAGCTAGATTCTGTTTCCTCACATCCCATCTGCCTGTATGCTGGTTCCTGCCGCTGTGCGGCTGCTGCCAGCAGCCCAAATGCACTAAGGCAACCCATTGTGGCCTGCAGTGCCCATGATTTACAGGCCAGTCTCATAAATGACTGCATCAGTGCTACTATGTGGGCAGTGAACTGTGCTGTGAGAGTGGGACCAGACAGCTGGAGATGGGGCCAAGGGAGGGGGAATGTCTTCCACTTCTTTTGCCATGAGAGGAAACTCTCCTATAACACGCCCTGATCCCTCATACATAGAGTAGTAATGATGGCATGAAAACTTGCCCCTCACCCCCGTTACCCTATTCACCGAAAGGTGTGTAACAACATCTGCATTAACATTGGTGAGTAACTGCTGCCTGAGCCACTGGGCAACATCAGTGAGTACGTCTGTGCAGAGCAGAGCTGGGGGCGGGCAATATTTGGTGTGTAAGGACACATAACCACAGGCAGAATAGAAAAGAAATGAAATGATTGACCAGGCGCTCACCAAGCTGTCACTAGCTGTTCTGCTCACCAAATGATGCCAGAATCCCACAGGAAGAAAACCCACCCTAGAACACCGCGTATAATTAAAGACCATGTCCTCGCGCAGTTGTGCAGGGGGCTAAGCGAAGGGCACAGCTCTTAAGCCAGCATTTGACTAAAATACCAGTTTCCTTTCAGATAAATCTGTTTATCCAAAAATACTTTTCTTCCCATTATGGCCTGGTCTGGACGGCAGTTTCTCCATTTCAGCCTGCCTGTGACACACAGGAGGGTGCTGCGGGCTGCCAGCACCGTTCTGCTGCCCGAGGAGCTGGTCGGGAGCCGGGCAGGGGATGCTGCCTTCATTTCCTCACCCTGCCTGCACTCCCCAGGGAAAGGCAGCCTCCGGGATGCATTGATTTGCCGTCAGGGAGACTCTTGCCAGAGGGCAGAGAGAGACCAGAGCAGCTGGGCCCTGCGAGAGGATGGCTTATCCCTCCAGAGATCAGTACGCTGCAGCAGACCCCAGAGCAGGCACTGTCAAAGCCAGAAGTTAGAAGGGCAGAAGTTTCCTTTGTTCTGTTTGTCTTGTGGAAAAAAAGAGATGAGGAAATAGGTTTCAGGGTTCTGTATATGGCAAAGGGAATAACCTTTTTTATTTACGGAGTAGCACAGCCCATCCAGCAGTGACTTTTAAAAGACTGTTTTAAGGTTGTCTGTAGCTGAGGGAAAGGGTAACTGGTAAGGGTGGGGAATCTAGAGTGTTTAGTCCTTGTTTGTTGGGTTACTTTTGATTTGAAATAAGGGCAGCTTCAGGGACAAGTGGCCAAGTTCCCAAGCCAATATTTTGTGGTTTTACAATCACACTTTCAAAAATGTTTTCTCCTTCCTGTTGCTGTGTGGAAGATTCACCAAAATAGCCCTGAAGATTGCCAGCACAGGCAGAGGAAAAAAAATATTGCTAATAGCATCTGTTTTGCAGTTTGTGTGACATATAGCACAAGAGGACAAATAGGTTTGAAATGCAAGTATGTTTTCTATTGTTTTTAATTTGACAGTGACTCTTTAAGAACATAACATTGCCTCTAGAGTTTATTTTACATTTCCCAGTAAATAAGAGCTAGGCTGCCAGGCGTGGTTACTTTGGGGTTTTTTTAGTTGTTCCTAAAGCCATGGTCTAAAAACTCCTCAAGTGCAGATTGTGCTGTCGCATGTTTTTGGAAGGACTTGTTTGTAGTGTCCCCACAGCACTCCATACTCTGCTTTACTGTTGCATGTTTGCCTGTAAGTCTGTATTCAAAGAAATCATATTTCAAACCTTTGTTCTCTTTAATAAGAACATACAAAAAGCACTTCCCTTTTTTTTGGAACAAAAATAATGAGCTAAACAGGGCACAAGTGGTGACCGATGAGTGACTGTTCATGCCGATAGTGTACTTCTGGGGGTGGCTTTGGTCTGTGCAGCCAGTGTTCCTGTGGCAATGCCCAGGCAGAGTCCAGAAGCTATTCCCAGTAGGCAGCATGGAGACTTGTTTTAGGAAAGAAGGAGAATGCTGCCACATGGGCACAAGCTGGGCAGTGTCACTGGCCCTTGGAGCCAGAAGACAGGCATTGAACCTGTTCATGATGCTAATACAGACCTAAATGGAATTATTATTAATAAAGGAAGTAATTCCCCATTTTCAAGTGGAAGGCTGAGGAGCAAACAGTGAGGTGAAGCAGCCAGGGCAAGCAATAGGAGATCTTGAGCTACAATGCAGATCATCTTCTTAGGTTTCAGGGCCATAAATTCACAGTGTTGATGTTTCAGGTTTTGATAATCAGGGAACTAGTATGAAGTGCTGCCACAAATCTCAGCTTCCTTACGTACTTAGCTGTCCTACACCTTTCCTGTGTAATGGTCCTGGTCCTCTGCAGGATCTGGTGGAGGGTCTTAAGCTGGTGGAACACGTAGGGTGCATGGAGCTGCTTGCCTGGTTTCTTTATAGAGTGGATAGTGATTTAAGTAACAAAGTGCAGATTTCAGCTGCACAGGATATATCTGAGTAGTATTCTTTACATCAGAAAAGTGTGGGTTTCCTCTGAGATGTGAAATAGGAGCTACATGGTAAAGGGAGAAAGAAGCTGGATAAAATGTGTGTTTTCTTCTCCTACTGGAAGTCTGTAGCCTCTGGCATTGAGTGTCCTGTCAGCTGGGTGTGTTCACGCCTCAGACGTTACCGCTAAGCCTGCCAGCCTGTGTCTGTGAGACACCAACATCAGTTCAAAGGAGAAGGGAGATGTCAGGAAGCTCTCTCCTTCACCATGCTGCTTCAGCTATTCAACCACTAAACTTAGAGATACAGCAGCTGTAAAACAACAAAATACATTCCAGCTTCCCTTCCCCTCCCTCTCCAAACCCTAAGCACCCTAGGTTATCCCTAAATAATGTTTGTGGTCACCTATTTAGGTTAGTTGCAAAGTTTCCACTTACCACAGGCATTTCGTAGGAATGAGTGTGTTCCCCTTCAGCGCTAGAGAATAATGCTTTGTGATGATAGGAGCAGAAATTGGGAATGGAAAAAAAGACCAGAGGAAAGTCAAGGCCTCGCCTGGTACTGCCCTTTTATCAAACAGTCTGAGTAGAGAATTGAGGAAAAGCAAGGCAGTACTTCAGTCTGAGCTGTCACGTCAGTTAAGACTGAAAGCAATCACTGGCAGTTTTGCAGGGTTATGACCACATTTAGGGTTAGATGGTGTTTGTTCAGGCAAGAAGGCTGTCTATGCAGCTAACTCCAAGCACTTCTAACTTGTCCAATCCACAGGTCGCCACATCAGAAAACAGTGAAGTCTAGTTAAGCTTGGAAACAGAACAAGGAGACCCACGTGCACCTTAAAACTGCCTTCCTTAAAAACAAGACAGCAAATGCAAGTCCTCGCTTCTAAAGCAGCTCTGCTTTAAAATCCCTGAGGTTCTGCTCCTCTCTCCTCCTGTCAGGCTGTGTGAGTGCCTGGGGAAGTGTCTTGCTGACTCGAAGCTTCATCAGAGCAGCAGCTTTACACCCTGAAGCAGCCTGTCAGTAGAAGAGCAGGTAGGCCATGCCATTGATAAGCCTTTCAAATCAAGTAAGAAGCTCACCTGCTGCGCACTTAAGACAGGTCTTTTCTATCAGAGGAAAGGCTCCTGTTAAGGAATAGGGTATACACACGTGTAAGCTAGAGAAGGAGAGCTGTTTCCAGCGCAAAGGTGGATGTGTTTGGAATTGGTCTGTGCTAATCCAGACTTGCACAGATAGCCTGCTGATTTCCTATACTCCTTTGTTTTATGAGTTTGAAATTTCCGGAGGTGCCTCTGGGATTTGGGTATTCAGTTATCAGTGGTAGCTGGGTGCTTAAATGCAGTCATTAGAAATACAGCCCTACTGTGAGGGCAGAAAGAGAGGAGCTGACTGACTGTCAGTAATCTTTTTTTCACCAAAGCTGATGCCAATGTGTGCTCCCATCTCCCATGAAGTAGCCATAGCTGTGCACCATTTCAGTGAGAGTGGCCAGCTCTAGCCAGTCTGTAAATTGCCTTTCAGAGGTTCTAGGTTTTCTTTATCAGTATGGAGGAGGACAAGCCTTTTTTGAAACACTTGTTGATCCTACTCTTTATCTTACAGGAAGAGCATCCTGGCTTAACCCAAAGAAATTTGCAGTGCTGCTGAAATGAGCTGTCACTGCTTTTGTGTTACTCTTAAGTGGAAGACTTTCTGTGCTTTCTGTTCCAAGTGTCAAAAGCTTCTGACCTACACAAGTCTATGGCCACATAACTGTGTATTTCCCTTTTTATTTTAGCCTTTCCTCAGAACCACAGAATACAGAAAAATGGTTACATTTCCCCAAACAATTCCAGAATCAAATATGAGAACAGTGGAAAAGTCTGTATGTGAGCCTACATGGAATCTTACAGAAAATTCAAGTGGATTTTTCTATAGCATATTTTTGAACCTAAAAAGTAGCTAAAATTGACTTCATCTTTGTAATTTCACATGAAAACCGGTTCTAAAAGAACACATCCCTCTTTCTCCAATTTCTCAGTTCCTGGGGTACTTGCCACAGCGTGTTTTATGTGGTGAAATTGGTGTGTTAGGCACTGAATTGAAAGAAAAAAAGCAATAGAACTCGTCCTTCATTTATCTTTTTCTTATTTGCTATTATTGCTATTATTATTAGCACGCCTGTACATGCCCAAGCCATCAGCCCCTTGGAACAGCCCACTTTTTTGAGTTTACTGACCTCTCCCATGCCACTTTTAAAAGGCTGGTGGTCTGAACTTGACAAGCTGTTTCTGTGGACTCTTACGATGTGTAAGGGGAATGGCATGGAGAGAAAACATGAAGATGGTGGAGAGATGAGCTACAGCGCAGCAGTGTGCCCAACAGGTGTAGAAGATACTGAAGAATACTGTGCTGTGACAGAGCTAATTTTCGTCGTGGTATGGAGCTGTATTCTGGATTTGTGCTGAACAGAGTGTTGCTAACACAGGGGTGTTTCCGTTATTGCTGAGCAGTGCTTACATGGAGTCAAGGCCTTTTCTGCTTGTCACTCCACCCCACCAGTGAATAGGCTGGGGGTGCAGAAGATATTGGGAGGGGTCACAGCCAGGACAGCTGACCCCAACTGACCAAAGGGATATCCCACACCATGTGACATGCTCAGCATGTAAAGCTGGAGGAAGGAGGGACATTTGTAGCGATGGCATTTGTCTTCCCAAGAAACACATGATGGAGCCCTGCTTTCCTGGAGATGGCTGAACACCTGCCTGCCCATGGGAAGTGCTGAATGAATTCCTTCTTTTGCTTTGCTTGTGTGCACAAGTTTCGCTTTACCTGTTAAACTGCCTTTATCTCTACACATGAGTTTTCTCACTTTCACACTTCTGATTGTCTCCCCCATCCCCCTGTAAGGGGAGTGAGCGAGGGGCTATGTGAGGTTTAGTTGCTGGGTGGGGTTAAACCACAACGAGTACAGAAAGACTGAAGAAAGGAAAAGACAGAAGAACATTTTAAGACATTTTCAGCAAAGCACTTGTGTGTCTATTTTATGGTGCTGTTTTTGTGGCAGTGCTCACAGAATTTACCAGGAAGACCTTTAAAAAATCTTGGCTTCCACCCCACTCATTCTTGTTGCCATCTAAGCCAAACATTTCACTGACTTCCATCTTTTTTTTTTTTTTAATCCATTGAGAAGTTCCCTCAGCTGTACATTGGTAGATCAAAGAAGTAGAAATCATTGCCAGCTTAAGATAAAACATCTCCACTGCATCCAAGCACAGCTCTGTGATGAGCACAGACTATCTTATCTTTTGCCTGTTCTTTTCCTGTGGCTGCTGTCCCTACAAGCCCATTCTTCAATTTCCTACCTCCGCTTGTGCCAAAAGTAGGATCCAGCTATATATAATAATATATAATATATATAATGAAGGGCTCAAAAGTTCATCTTTACCACATGGCAACAAACACTGGCCTTTCAAAAAGTAGGATCAATAAAAGGTGCCTGCTGTTTTACCTCCCTAGAACAAACAGAGAATTGCACAAAATGTGAATTATACTAATTTGGATGGCACAAATAATGGCATAGAAGTGTTCTCAGAGAAATAATTGTGATTGCCTCAACAAACAAGATAGGTGCCTTGGACATCTAACCCGAGTTCTGTTAATCTGGACTGTCACTTGCCCTCTTACAGCATACTTTGCCTTCCATGTAGATTTAATTCATAAAATTGAATTATGTTTTAACAGAGACCGATCCAAGAAGTTGAAAACAGACCTCTCGGTCAGATTTTTAAAAGTCTGTTTTTAAATCAGAGACTAGGTGAGTTAAAATTTCTGGTGGCCTGTCCTCAGAAATAGTCATTTGCTCAGTGTACAAGGCAGAATTCTCTGCTTGCTATAACCTGCCAGGGAAAGGTTATAATATCCTCAGAAATGGTTTATGTGCATGCTGGCCGCCACCATGCTGGAACCAAGCTGGTTTGAGCAAGCCATGTTTCCTGTCTGGTTCAAGACGCAGCCTTTCCATACCTGGCAGGTTTCTTATGAAGGAAGAGTTTTGATCTGCACTTTTGGCAATCGGAGCAGTGTTGGTTAGAAGTGGCCATACAGTGATGAACACAGCCTGCCAGCCCTTTGGGCTGGTCACAGCACCCTGTTTTCTCGGTCGAGAACACCCTTTAACTCCACGTGTTCCAGCTCTGTGGTGGTACGCTTCCCCCCCACTCACGGGCCGCTTGATACAGGGTGTGACTTCCCTCCTTGGACCACACAGCCCACGAAGAGTCGAGGTTGCTAAGGCACCCCCTTAGCGCTCCTGGCTCCTGCCTCTCCTCCTCTCTGGGAACAATAATGACAATTACCTCCTGCAGAGCACTGAGGCACCCATTTGGCACACCTGGCTCCTACTCCTCTCCGTATCATCTTGGATGATCAGTTGGCCCTCTTGTGACCTGGTACACTTGCACTTGGGTTGTGGCCCAGCGAGGGAATACCAGCACCCCAGGATCCGGCAAGTTCTAGGCATGCACAAACCAGAATATTGCAACGCTCTAGTTTGGCTGAAATGGAAAAGTACCCGACAAAAGTAAATTATCTCAGACCCTATAAATAGCAATCTAAAATGGGACCCTTTGATCTCTCCTGGATCTCAGTGGCTCCATCCAGCTGCTCCCACCCGCTGCGAAATGCTGGTGCATTGTATTTGCTCTAAACTTGAAGGAGAAATTTTGACTGTAGGCCAGTGTCTTTTACCCACCTCTCTGACTATCCAGGTGTTTGATTTTAAGCATTTGCTTTTATGAGTGTGGGCATCTACATATTTCACTGGCCAAGTATTTCTCTCTCTGTACGCTTTGTGTTTATGCACATACACATGCTTTGGTTGGAGATACCTTGTAGTAAGTTAGTGTGAACCTTCTCATCCTCAAACTTGCAATTAAGTCACTGTTTCGGTAAATCACTTGTTATAGTAAGTGCTGCTAAAATCAGCCTTTGATTTATCACATTATATTAATAAATCTTGAATTGCTGATATATCAAAAACTGTGTCAAACATGTTAATCTGCAACAAATTAGTGTAGTTGGCAGGATGACAAGTAAAATCACCAAATACTTACACACAACACTGTAACTAACCAGATCCCACCTCCCAGAGGACGGTGCTTTTAGTTATTGGCATAACAGGGAAGTGGTAGAAAAACAATTAACTGAGGCCAGAAGTTCTGCCAAAGTCAGAAAGAACAAAGATATAATTTGTAGCATGTTGGAAGTGTGCCTAGACATTGCAGTAAGGAAAGGGATAAATTCACCCATGAAATACAAGACTTATGAGATGAAATTGAGGAGCACAAAGCCATTGTTAAAACAACAAAATCTGGGAGAAGGTGTTGAAAGGATGCTACTGCAATTTCCAAACCCACTGACATAGTCTAAATTAGAAAACTGATGATGTCTCTAGAGGACAGGAATGATATTATTTGGAGTGATTCAAATAATTACAGCCCAGATGAAGATAATTCTTTCTGGTCACCTAAGCACTCCCAGCTCTCAGTCAGACCAATTATTACATGAGAGGAGACTAGGGGAGCATGAGGCAGTGCAGGAAGTTGCACTACCCAAATAACACCATTTCATTCAGTGCAGCTTGCAAGAACGCTGTGGCCATAAGCCAGGAGAAACTGAAACTGAGAACCTATGGGGAGTGTCTCTAACCAAGGGAGACAGAATTTTGCTAAATGGCAATGAAGACAGTGGCTTTTGGGGCTCTCGTGTCTTTCTAAATACTGACCCCAATCTCCCAAATTACCCCCTCTCACTAACCAGTAGAGTGGCGTGTTGAGCCAGTGGTATTGATGTCTTAGAAAGAGGAGAACCTCTATTAACACCTCTCAGATCTCTAAAAGACCTCTCCACTGCTGTTGCAAAGGCTGCCTGTATTCAGGCTATGCATCAACGCAATCCCATTAACTGAGAGAGAAAATTTTGCTAAACAGTGAAGACAATGGGTTTTGGGGTCTTTGTGTCTTTTTAAATGCTGCCCCAACACCCTGAGTGACCTCTCTTCAGCGGTTATCAGATGGGCGGTTGGACTTGAAGATCGTAGATGTCTTTTCCAGCCTTAATGATTCTATGATCTATCCTGTATCATAAAAGGTGTAACCAGTCTGGCCATCCCCACTGAGACTGCTTTGTTTTTTTTTTTAAATTTGTCTCTGTAACAGAAATCATAGACTCCCTAGTTGTCTTCTGGGAAGAAAATATGCACAAAAGATGAATGGGGTTGGAACAGCTCTCATCGGATGGCCCAATTCCATGCCATGCCATGCCAGGAGAGAAAATACAAATTCTGTTTTGGGTAATCAGTGGATCTACTTATCATAGACCCACTGAAATTAAAATATTTTATGCTAATTTTTCAACCCAAAAAACAACCACCGTTGTTATAAAATGACAGAACCAAGTTTAAATTGCTGCTATAATTTCACCTTTACCAAACCTGTGAGACACCACCAGATTATTTGGAACAAGACTGGGAATACTAATAGCATAGGTGCTGAAGTCCTAAAGAGCAAACAGACTGCTACTACCAGGGACCTAAATAAAGGTCAAAAAGCTCCCAGGCAACAAGCCCTCAGTCCACACAGCAGGTTGCATATCTGGGGACCACACCTGGCTTGCTCACCTGTGATGCACGGTAAGACAAGACCAGCACAGATGCACTGCAGTAAGTTGTCCCTTTACATACTCTGACAGTGTTCAAACAAAGTGTACGTAAAATCCTAGGTCTGTAGGAGGGAAGGATGTGCCCTGGTAGGGCATATTATAGAAGACATCTTCTGCCCTACCACTTGGCTGCACAGTCCAGCATTGGGGTAGGGCTTCGTTGCTGTTGTCGTCCTCTGTTTTTTCAGAAATTCTTACTTGAACTGACCTCAGTGAAAGTTGCAGGAGTTTTGCTGAACGAGTAAGAAATCAGAGCACTTGAGTTCTAATATGTCAACACTATGTTTGCGGCTCAAGTTCAGGCTAAAGACTGAAAATATGACCACCATCCCAACAAAATATTTAGAAGTGTTCTCATATGGGAAGTTTCATTTTGACACGTTCCAATTCAAACCAGTTCATTTCAGCTTTGTTTCACATGGAGGTGTAACTCACAGGTAGTTTTAGTGCCTCTGCTTTATAGGTACAAACAGGTCACTACCAAACTGATCCAGTTCCAGCAAGCCATGTTTGAATTAAGACAATTGATCGTCTGATCAAATACTTCATTTTTCCAGGAAAAAAAATTATAGTTGCATTTTCTTATAGAACGTGTTTTGGTGCAAGTTTTAAAGCAATTGTAAAATGTAATATATTTTGACAATCATCTTAGTATTTACAGACCTCAATACAGACTGAGGACACCCAGGCGGAACTCTTCAAAGTTTTGGTCAGGAAATAAAGCGTTCAATGTTTGCTGAACAGGACTACTATAAACTGGATTAATCTCTACCACAGTTTTCCTAGACAGAAACATCACTTCCAACTTCATTCTCTGCTGATGTTGATCTTCCCCTCCAGTAACCAAGTTCTCACTATCTACAGCACAAGCAGAGCAGTTCTGTTGTGAAAGAAGGAAATCAGCACAGCCGCAAGTTCTGTGTCAGCTCAGAATAAAACTGAAGTCTCATAAGATGGGCTGAGGTTGATGTATGACATTCAGAGTTTCCAAGAAGCCAGTTTAGTGTGAAATAAACCAAATGTCAGGGAAGTGTTACTATGGAATTGAAGCAGAAGTTCTCTGTACTGCAGCTTTCACAACATAAAAGCTGTATTCTCATCTTCTGTCTCAAGTCATTAGGAATATCAGTTCCTGTTCAGATGACCTCACTGCTGACTGTAGCTCTGTCGGAGGTACCGCTTTTCTAATTTTACTGTCTTTGTGTGTGCCTTCAGACAGCTGTGCTGAATTTCCCAGCAACACCTGCAGTTGTGACCCCTGCAATGAGAACTCAATAATTCTTCCTGTCTGTCTGCGTAAGAGCTGTGGTAACCAAGTGTTTCCTCTGAAGTCCATGTGCATCCCCTTCTCCCCACATCCTTCGTATCCGTATTCTGATGCGGTGTTTGAAGTCATCAGGTGAACAATACACACTGCCTAGTCTCCCCTCTGAATCTGGGGATTGCGGCTGCCAGTGCATTCTCCCCTTCCTGCAGAAGGAACCTGGAATAACAGGGAGCAGTCCTGGCCCTCTGCTCTGGCCAGCTTCCGCTTTGGATAATTACACCCTGCTTGTTGTCCTGGTTTGAGTTGGAACAGAACAATTCTGCTCAGTGATTTTACTTTTCAGCCAAGTCTTTTCCAACTTTCTGTAGTTAACAGCATATTTTCACAGTCAGTTTCTGCTTTTAGTAGTGATAATGCTCCATGTTTAGAGTTACTACCGAGGACTGGTGTGCAGCCCAAGGTCATTGCTAACTCTTGTGTACCACATCGAGGGGTGCAAAAGTGAAAGGCCGCACCTTTCCGTGGGGAGGAGCAGCCAGGACAGGTGACCCTAAACTGACCAACAAGGGATTCCATCCCATATATGTCATGTTCAGTATAAAGCTGAGGGATCATGAGGGTCAAGCCTCTTCTTCAATGGCCAGCATCCAGGGAGGACACTGTCCATTCTGCCTTCAATCCTGATCTATGTGTTCCTAGTTCCAGCTCCTGTCTGCTGCTGAGCCCAGTCTGGGACTACCCCAGTGCCTGCTCCACAGCAGCAATGATTGCCATGGTGGGTGGGGGTGTGTGTTGGGTTTGATGCTGGTTTTGTATATATTTGTATATATTACATTTTATTACTATTATTCTCATTAAAGCTGTTTAAGTTTACTTTTATAATCCATAGTCTCTCTCTTTCCCTTATACCCTTTCTCGTCCCCTTTTGAGAGGCAGGGAGGTTAAACAGACGAGCATCTGTTTAGGTCTGACAGACTGACCCTAGACCTTGACACTTGTCTATATCCCGTCTCCAGATTTAACTAGACACAGGGTACAATTCACTTCCCACCAGAGTTTGTTGTGTAGTTTGCTGGGTGGCTAAGACACAGTTCAGCAAGTAGGTGGATAGCCTTTGAGTATCTGAAACGTTCTAAAGTCATCCTAGATGAAATGCAGGCTGTTGGCATCCCAGAGAAAATGGCATCTGAACAGCCTGAGCACAGCCCTGAGTCGTTAGGCTATGAAAAAAGAAAAACGCTTAAATATGCTCCTGAAACCTGATTCCTGACACGCACCACACAGACTCAAGAGCACACTTTAAGATCAGAAGAGAAAACATCAAAGCCTGAGACAGACCTCAGTAGCTAGTGGTTCACTTCTCTCCCCTTGTGATGGGGGATGCCACACTTGAGGAATTGGCATCTCACTCAGCAGAGGAGAGCAGGCCCCTGAGGGATTGCCCTGCATGCTGCAACTCGCAGCTCCTGGCAGCAGGAGGCTGCCTATGAAGTTCTGACACCCCAGGAAATCTGAGCTGGCAGAATAGCCTACCAGAGCCCTTCTGTTTCATACACAGGAAAGGCTCAGCAGAGAACCCTGGAGCCCACATCTCATGGGAGCAACATCAGAAGCTACCCCTAGCGTATCTGTTTCCCTCCTGTGAACATCAGACACCTCACTACCTCAGACAAAGAGTACATTTACACACATATTTTGTAAGTGCTCTACATATCCCAGCTCCAGCACCACCACCTATGCACAATTCCTTGTTTGTGGTGTGAACTAGCAGACTGACCATGTGTCATGCCTCTTACCAGGCTGCTAATGCTACCACTAGTAACGCAGTAGCAATACATACAGCACATTATTTCTCTCCTAGATCCTAGGAGATCAGAACACCACTACCCAGCAAAAATAAACCAACAGGGTCCATTATTTCCTTTCTTTCTTCTAGCCAGTCATAAGAAACGTGAATCAACCTAGTCCCCCTAGTTTCTGAGATGGGCATCCAGCCCTGTGAGTCAATTTATGTCGGCTGTGCCCATCCACACTCCCCAGCTGGGCAGCTTCCCTTTGGAGGACTTAAAGGGCCCTCCGTGGTGTGTTATATATCCCCTGCATGTAATGCTCTCCAGCACTTGGTAGCTGTTTGTTGGCTTGCTGATGTTAATGTTCTGTGAACTCTTATCAGATACATTTATTATCATGGTTGTTAATGTTTTGGGAAGGCACAGGCTGGCTTGAGTTCAAAGGAGGACCGCAAGAACAGAAAATAAGCCCTGGAGGTGCTTATTTCAGGAGCCTGCTAATGCACCTCACTAAAGAGAAGGCTGAAAAAGGCAACGTGATGAGTGTGTGTTGATACAAAAGGTGTTTTAGGCAAGGGCTCTTCAGTTATGCATGCCAAGATCCATGCATGGCAAGATCCAGTTTCTTGCTCTTGACAGTAGAACCTTGAACAGTATATCAAGTGAAGCATATTTCTGAGAGGGGAATGTAATTAATCACCAGGGCAGAGCACAGGGGTGATCAATAAACTCACTACTGTTTGAGATTTTAAAAAGAGAAAGCTGTGTTGCATCATCTGAGACATGGCCGTGTGTTGAGGAGAGTAGGGCATGGGAAGGCTGTAAGAGAGCAAGATCTTGAGGTCTCTCATTTAACTCAGTAACGTGCAAGTCCTTTGAGTTTCTGCAGTGTAGTCGGTGAAGGTGGCAGTGGAAAGATGTTCAAGGTCACGTTGTGATCTGAGAATACTAGAAAATGAGGTGCTGCATCTTGTGTTAGTACTAGCGGATTTCTTTGAATGCAGAGCAGGATAAGAAACAACTGTGGTGCTATTTAATGCTGAGAGACAATGCTGCATGGGCAAGAGCTTAAAGCAAAAAATCTAAATACATTTTGTCGTTCTCATCTCTGGAGGCCCTTTGTTCAGTGCTTATTAGCACAAAACTCACATGACAAAACAAAATGAAACCACTTTTGCTCTTTTAAATCTCAAATAGCTCTTGTCTTCACAAAGAAGGCAATAATGAAGACAGCGTGGTGTTGGTGATGGATAGGAAGTTGTAACTGTGGATGTGGAAGTCAAGGAATGATGGAGAATGAATCTGGAGGGTGAACTGATACTCTGGAGACATGAAGAGCAGATGCTCTTTATAACCACGGAGAATAAAAGGTTGATTTTTCTGGAAGATGTGTTGCTTTGTGGAAGATTTGCATAGGCCAGGAGGAGAGTTACAGTTTAGGTCCTCTCCTGCCTCTCTTCTACAGCTCCTTTCAGTGGCTCTTTTTTTCCTGAGCTATCAGGGTGCTTGTTGTAGCTGTTTAACAGGAATTCAGCCTGTGTGAACAAGGTAAAGAAGAAGTTTTCCATTGCGGACTATGATTCAGTGTTCCTTTTAAAATCAAAAGGTTCAGTATTCATGCTACAAACTGCTTAAATATTATGATAGCATCATACAGTGGATTAGGTTCAAAGTGACCTTTATAAGTCATCTAGTCCAACCTCCCTTCAGTGAGCGTCTTTAACTAGATGAGGTTGCTCAGACCCCTGTCCAGCCTGACCTTGAATGTTTCCAGGGATGAAGCATCTACTGCCTCTCTGGGCAATATGTTCCTGTGTTTCACCACCTTCATTGTAACAAATTTCTTCCTTATATCTAGTCTAAACCTACCCTCTTTTAGTTTAAAACCATCACCCCTTGTCATGTCACAACAGACCCTGCTAAAAAGATTGTCCCCATCTTTCTTATTGACCCCTTTAAGTATTGAAAGGCCACAATAAGGTCTTCCTGGAGCCTTGTTTTCTCCAGCCTGAACAACCCCAACTCTCTCAGTCTTTCTTCATAGGAGCGATGTTCTAGCCCTCTGATAATTTTTGTGACCCTCCTGTGGGCTTGCCCCAACATGTAGGTCCATGTCTTGGATGTGTTCATCTGCTTGAGTGTAGGAAGGCTCTACAGAGAGACCTGGACAGGCTGGATCAGTGGGCTCAGGCCAATTGTATGAGCTTCAACAGGGCCAAGTGCCAGGTCCTGTACTTGGGTCACAACAACCCCATGCATGTTAAAGGCTTGGGGAGGAGTGGCTGGAAAGATGCCCAGAGGAAAAAGACCTGGGGGTACTGATTGACAACCAGCTAAATATGAGCCAGCAGTGTGCCCAGGTGGCCAAGAAGGCCAGTGTGACCAGCAGGACTAGGGAAGTGATTGTCCCCCTGTACTCAGCACTGGTGAGGCCACACCTCAAATGGACACCTCACTCCAGAAAAGACTTTGAGGTTCTGGAGTGTGTCCAAAGAAGGGCAACAAAGCAGGTGAAGGGTCTAGAGAACAAGTCCTACGAGAAGTGGCTGAGAGAACTGAGATTGTTTAACCTGGACAAAAGGATGCTGAGGGTAGACCTTATAGCTCTCTACAACTACCTGAAAGGAGGTTTTAGTGAAGTGGATGTCAGTCTTCTCTCCCATGTGACAAGCAACAGGACAAGAGGAAATGGCTTCAAGCTGCACAGGGGGAGGTTTAGATTGGACACTGGGAAATATTTATTCACCGAAAGGGTTGTTAAGCCCTAGAATAGGCTGCTCAGGGAAGTGGTGGTGTCACCATCCCTGGAGATATTTAAAAGTGTAGATGTGGCACTTAGGGACATGATTTCATGTTGGGTTAACAGTTGGACTTGATGATCCTAAATATTTCTTCCAACCAGAATGATTCTATGATTAATAAACAGCTCACAAAAACCACCTTTGCTGAAACACTGTCGTATTAAAAGCTTCTCAAAGTACACTGAATAACAACTACAGTCTTTTAAAAAGTCTGTCTGAGCTAAAAACATGGCTCAGTGCTGCTTTTGAACAGTTTTTAATTATAGGATTTCTCCACAAACCAAAAACTAGCATACAGCTCTCTGGATTCACTTAGGAACACTGACATCAAATTATTTTATGTTCTATATTACTAACGGGATTCTCTTATGTTGCCTCAAGTTCATCTGAGAGGCTCTCCAAATTCTAAGCCAACCCCATCTTATTAACATGTGTGAAGTCATACCGCTGCAGAGGTGCTGAGTAGAAACAGAAAATATTTCTGCATAAAATTCTTAAGAGATATGATCTCTACTGCTTATCCACCATGGTGGAGTTAAGGTACTGTCCCTTTCTGGAGCTTTGAGAAACAAAGTTAGCCCTGCACATATGTATCCAGAGCCATAAACATGTGTCTTGGCAACTGTATTATCACCCATTTAATATCTAAGCTACAGCTTACAAGTAGTCATATTCTAAGCAGATACTTTCCAAACCCAACAGTATTTTTCCTATGCTTCACCAGACAGAGCTTCCTGTACACAGTGGTAAACTCACCTTTGCCAGGGTGTACAAGGAAAACAATGAGAATCATTAGATTTCCAAGATGCTTGGAATACAGAATTACTTGGGGGGGTGGGGGTGGGGATGGGGGTGGTAGGAACCCATTCCCCTATCTTGTTTTCTACTGTTTTATACCTGCATTAAAAGCTATCTGAGGTAACAGGCCTGTAAGAAGGAGGAAGGGGTAGTATTCAAATATGCAATTCACATATGACATGATCAGGAGTCAGAGATGCTGTACCAATACAACTAATGAACAAGAGTGTCTGAGACATCCCTAGTCTTCTCACTATACTTGTAGCCACACACCTGCAAAACATTATGTCTCCACATATCCTCACTCAATCAAACAATGCATCTCCTTCCTAAAATGACAATATTAATGGCACAAATATTAAAAAAATATTGGCTAATTTTGTGGAATTTAAAAACTTGCTCTCAAACTTTTCTCATTATTCTTTAGTCCAAACAAGAATGAGGTGATAATTTGACTATTTTGGCTTCTATGTGATTACGTTTCTTTAAAGAAACAGAACACTATTTAATTATGTATGTGAATACTTGGAACGTATAATTACTACCCAACAGGCAAACTCTGTTTGGGTTTGTTTGAATGCCGATGGGCTTCAAACCCAAACAGCTTCACTTCAGCTCTTTTTTCTCTTTATTTTATCAGACTTCTTGTTGCTAAAGGGTCTTGAAGGCCTATTATTAAAACACCCTGCAGTCCTAAGGGAAGAAAAGCAAGCTGGTGTTGCAGATGGGAACAGTGTGAATGGAATAAACTATAAGCACCAAAGAACTCCAATAAATGCAGTAAAATCCATGTGTTATTATCCTCTTTCCAATGTTCAGTTAGAGTTTCCACCTTTTACCTTTCATTTTTTGTGAACATAAGGTAACTCATAGTACCATCCAGTTACAAACAAACAAAAGTAAAATACAAGGCAGTTATGCTGGCTCTTCTTGGGTTTCCTTTTGCACAAAACAAGTGAAATCCAAGTTAATCTTTTCTGTATGGATATCCAACCTGCAGCAGGACTGGAATTAATATAAAATACTGACAGAAGTGGCATCTTCATAGTTCTTTCAGAAAAAGAAAGCAAATAAAAAAAAAAAACCTTACTTGCTAGTTAAGCCTGTTAAAAAGTCACCTGAAAATAGTTTTTACAATAATTTCATCATAACATTAAAAATAAATCTGGAAAATAATATAGTCATCAGGATCCTTTTAATATTGTATCTTGCAAAAGTAAAAACTTTGATAGAGGTAACACATAAGATTTCTGGAACTTAATTAGAATTGATGGTATGAGTACTTATCATTTTTGTCATTACTTATCTTTCGATGTATGCAGTAAATTTTTAACAGGTCCAAAGAATATCCATGCACGCTGATTAAGATGATGATGATGTTAAACATAAGGTGAGCCACAGAACCTTCTATAAATTGGGCAAAAGACAAGTTAAATTATACAAGTGGAATGCATCAGAAGGAACAAAGACATTTCCTTTATTTCAAAGACAACATCTACCTCAACAGAGAGTCAAAAGATTGTTTCGTAATGACCAAATGTTTCCTGATCATCTGTAGACCTGCTAGTGACACACTTCTGAAGACTAGGAAAGAAAGCTGCAGTATAAATTGAATTTTCTCTGGAACAGAAGGAACATATTCCCTCTGAGGAACTCATATAAACTAGCTTTTCATTTAATTTCAAAAGACATGCTAGTTTGAGAAATACCAGCTTTATCCTGGAAATATTTAATTCCTCATTCACGTCATTGTTCATAACCTCAGCTTTGGTACTATATTCATTTCAACCTGCTTCCTGACTTCATATGCCCAGAGAGTAGACCTGCTTTCTCTTTTTTTTTTTTTTAACCTGATTTTATTCTTTTTATTT
The DNA here is from genome assembly GCA_033124195.1 of Coracias cyanogaster. NCBI lineage: Eukaryota > Metazoa > Chordata > Aves > Coraciiformes > Coraciidae > Coracias > Coracias cyanogaster. The sequence goes on along the minus strand of JAVSBS010005548.1, from coordinate 39,868 downwards.
CCTTTGATGAGGTTGGAAGCTAGTTTTAGTCTATCTTCATATTTTGCTAACAGGCTCTACCCAAAACACATTCCCTACCACCAGCTTAAGTGTGTCAGATCCCTGTAATGGAATTTGAAAAATTTTGTAGAAGTTTCTAGAAGAATCATACAAATACATGCACATGTGTATAACCTAAGCATAGGATTTTTAAGGTACTATATTATGCATCAAAAGAGGCAGTACTGCTCTTAAAGCTGTTCCTATCAAAAACATTTGCCTGCCTGCACAAATCAACACCTGTTGCTGTTGCTACCATTTCCATATACCCTTCATATGAATACACTGGCAAAATGAGTACCTGCTAACTGTGAAAACAGTGGCTACTAGGAAGCAAGAGAGACAACTATAAAGGACCCTAGGCTTACCAAAGTGCATACTTCTTACATATTCCTATAGAAGACAAAATGTACTTTTTACACTTCTTTTTCTACATGCCTCCATTGATTCAACTTTTGAGAGCATTCAACTTGATAGGCACAATAGGTACAGCTTTGCAGCTCCTCTTCCAAAAATGCTTTTGATATGGGTGACCATCGGGGCTATGTGAATAATGGAAGCTATATTTTTGCAGCTGAACTAAAAGACCAGAAGAAGAGAACATGGTTGTTTTTGTCTGGCCAGAATGAATAGTCTGTTAGGACTTCTTAGTGATTTTGGGTTTTTTTGAGGGAAAAAGGCAATTGTAAAGTGATACCCTGGTGGATACACAACTACATACACCTCCACTCAAACTGAGGCTGGATATAATGCTACAGCATTAGATAGAATACCTCCCACCCTACCACCACATGTCCATATACATTTTATTAATAATCTCCTTATACAGAAATATATTACATTATTATACCTGATGCACACTTATAAGCAAGTGTGTTTCACTTTTTCCTGACCCACAGAGCTCTAAATTTTTAAATAATAGGTTTTGGTTTTGATTTAATTGAAGAACATAAATAGTTGAAAAATGCTCTAATCAGCATATTGCTCAGCTCCTTCCCACAGGCAGTGTCCAGCTCTGAGGCCTTTTGTGGAGGAAAGCTCTTTCCTGGCTGACTGACAAGCACTCAAGATGAAATTGGTTCATGAGAGTCATAAATGCAGTAATCTTGCCCCAGAGTAATGTACATTATGTTCACAGTACATACCTGTCATTATACGGCACTAAATGCATCAGAATGAACTGATTTCATTAACTTTCCTGGATCTAGATTGGAATGGGTAAAATACTCTGAAGCCTCTACCATCTTCTTGAAAGTTAATATTTGCATTATATCTTCACAGTACCAATGTGTAGTGCAGGACTCGGGAACTCCTTAAATTTATCACTAATTTGTGCCGGAACTAGATTAATACTTCTTTCACCATAATTCCAGCATAGCTGAAGGGAAAATCTGAATGTGAAGCTGACATTTGTGTTTTAAAAAATGTTATTTAATAAAGTGCAGGGAGGGGGAGGTGAGGATGGAAGTGTTAAAGTATCATTAGCACCAAAATTTTCACATAATTCTATCCTAAAGCTGAAGGAAATCCAACAATCTTTGCAAGTATACCAAAAGGAAAGTATTCCAAATATAATTGTAGAAGAGTAGGAATTCTGGACAAGGTACCCTTTATTATCTTACCATTGTGGATGCTTTGACAGTAAGGTAGAATTAAAATGGTCAATAGAAATAGAAGTATAGAATGTTTCATTCAAATCTGAATTGATAATAAAGATAAACACTCCCTGGGTAACATGAATCACAGAGTGTGCTAAAGTTGTTTCAATTCCTGCCATAAAATATCTCCTATTTCAAAACTTGTATGAATATTAGGTGAGTATGAATTGTAAGTTGTGCTAAAACTGCTGAGTCTTTCAGTACTGTGGCTGCCAATATAAAGACAAGAAGAATAATGCTTTTTGTTAATGCTTCAGGACCTCTTCTAGCATAGGGATTTTGTACTTGGTAATCCTATCAGGGGAATTCTCCAACCTCCATAAAATTATGGGGAAAAACATATAATTCAGATGAATGAAGTGCTGTTTTATGTCTATATATTAAGCCATTGCTACTTTATTTTTTTTTTAGTATTAATGAATTAAAATCAAAATTTAAAAAGTTGAATAATAATCTCAAAAATAATCTCAGAATTCAAAACTAACACAAAAAAAGAATGATAAAAGTTTAAAGAGCCTTTTACTGATACAGGTTTAATTACAGCAATAATAACATCACAGGTACTTACTTTAGAACTGAAGCTGAGCAAAAGGTCTAATATCCATCTGGCAGAAGTGTGTGTGATTTCAAAAGCTACTCTGCTTATCTTTTTGTGATGTAACTAATATTTTACAAAGTTTTTTAGCAGAAAAAAAATATATACAAATAGCTTACACACTGGTGCTTTCAGAACATCTTTGAAGTGACAGACATCTTTGAAGTGACAGATGACTGAGTTCAGGTTTCTAGAAATTGAACATACATTTCAAATAAATACACTGTTCAGTATGTTAGTGATAATATTGATATGCCTTTTGTTATCTAAGAAACTGTCCTAGAAAGTTTTGTCTGAATTGTTTGTCTGCCATCACTTAAAGCTTTTTGTTGAAAATTCCTAATGCATACTTCTCAAATAATGTTTAACTTTTCTTGAACAAACAGAGGTTAACATATTAACAGAAGATATCAGAAACCAGATAAAAAATCTGAAACTTTAAGCATTTGCATTAGAATTATATCAATATGTATAAAACAACAGTTTAGAGACACTGCAGTTACATTCAATTTATTCTAAGAGACTGTAGATTTGGAAAAAAAAAAAGTAAAACCAAAGTATTTTTCATTAAAATGGAAAGTTTTGGCAATAATGAAACAAGTAAAACAGAATTTTGAAGATTCAAATTATAATTTTAATTTTAACTAGTATTTTTCTGGGAAGTATTTTTATATTGGAAAAAGTAATTTTATTTTTTTAAAAAGTAAGAAAGTTATGCCAATGTTTTTGGAGCAATTATCAAGTTTTTCCCTCACAATTCAAAAACATGTATGGCACCTTACGAATTATATGGAATCAATATGCTAGCTCAGAGAATATACAGTCACTATTTAACATGAGATGCAATGAGAGGAAAGCGCAAAGGAGCCTTGCTAGATGTCTGTGTATTGTAGTTAGATAACTACCATTTTAAATTTTTCATTAATGCTTTAAAACAGTGTTTTTCTATTTGTCTGTTTATATTCCTTTCTTGCACTTTTCCCTACAAATACAGGTAAGATAAGGATGAGTGTTCTTGGGAGACAGTAATTGCTCTTTGCAGGGTAGATTTGGTGACATCACAAGAAGTGTGCAAAAGGACTAGCATAATCTAAAGATCAGAAGTTCTGAAGCAGAAGGTCAGAAAGGAAAGCAAAAGGCCCATCTCTGAGAACAGAGATAAGGAATTTGTTGTGTTCGCACGACATTGTACAACTGGTGATTAAACAAAGCGAACAAGAAGAAATGATAAAGATCTCTACTTTTTTGCTTATTAAAAATATTTAAATAAAACTATTTTAAACAGTTTGAATTATCCTTTATGATGTTTGGGCTTCATTTCTTTTGAATTTACTGCTACAGCTATTTTTTTTTCCTAATAGGTAATGCAAAGTAGATATTTTAGTGTGCTTTCGTGCTAATAAAGAAGTCTTTCTCCTGCCTAGCATGATAAAACAATTTTATCTTTAGGATGTTTATTTTTGTGGGCAATGAGGTGAATAAAGTCTTTAGCCCCTTAATAAGCAGCTCAAATGCTGCTTAAATTCTGCTACTACACTTCAGAAGTGCTGTTGTCTCTTTGCATCATTGTCTGAATTTTAGAGGTAAGTACATAAAACTTCAAAGAATTACATGAAGATCCCTGTAGGGAAATAAGTTCTTTGCTAAAACTTTTGAAATGAACACTAAAAGTGTTTGAGGCTGTTGGCCTTCTCAATCAATGCCCTAAGTATCAATTTGAGTGGATTAATATCTATCGTTTGAATAATTATGAGGCTCTGTAGTGCTGTATTTATGAGTTGGTTGTACTGCATTATAAACACTGCCTAATAACAAATGGCACTCATTAACACAGATCTGAAAAAGAAAAAAAAACACTTAATTTTTTTTTCTTTTACCACATTTTGTTAAGAAAAGATGGGAGGTAACCTGCTTCTTTCACTCTCTTCCTTTTTTTTTCTTCTTTTACATTTCAGTACCTTACTATGACAGCTGTTGCTTTCACATAATGATTAAAATCTGTGTATCTATTCTATGTTTCTTCCAATTTTGCTATGATTAAATTTCATTAACACTTCAGGAAATGTGAACATTTTCTTTCCATCTGCTAGCTGGCTTTTAAAACACATTGACTTTGATTTAGCAAATTTGGAAACAGCTGGCAAAAATATATTTTTATTAAGTTCCTCAGATTCATATTTACAAGATATGTGACTTTCGTAGTCTTTCTTAAGGTCTGTAATTGGTTTCTGTTTCTCAGCTGTACAATTTATTTCCAAATGCTAATCAACCAAGTGGTCAGATGCTTTGTTACCATTCTGCACATTAACCAGTTTAATGCGACTCACTTTAAGTGTCTAGAGCTGATGATTCTAATGATGTACTTAAAAACTACATGAATAGTTACTCAGTTTTCAGCTATTACCTTCTTTTTCTTTCTCATTCTGAAATTGATTGTGATCATTGAGTAACCTAAAAAAGAACATGAAAATTAGGTTCCAGGCAGTGGGTGCCTGTATACAAAAATGTTGATATTTTGCAGGCTCTGATCTACTGTCAGGGTAAAAGACTGGGGGATGGAGACTGGTTTATGTCCTTCTCATTAGCTCTCTCTGCTTAGTTTTGGATGTGAGAGACTATATACACTATTCTCATTCACCCTTTACTTGCTCCAGTTCTACAACAGGAGGCATTCTGCAGCCAGCGAAAATCCTGTATTTGTTTCTACAGTGACAAGTCCAGGAATCTGGTCTTTCATTGCTTCAGAAGATATAGCCATGTGTGTGAATCTGTTGACACAGAAAAATGATGCTTTTGAGACATATTATTTGATATGCTACATCTGCTTAGGGCTGTATCCTGTCAGTGGAATTTTAACTATTAAAGTGGAGCTAACCTAGCCAGGGCAAAATGTGATGGTGTGAAATCAGATTCCTGACAGAATAGGACTTAAAAAACCAAACCCAAGACCTTTCATATCAGTTGCCCATGAAGCTACATAAAGCTGTAGTAAAACAGTATCACTAAGCTGCTTTCAATTAAGCCATACCTGATGAGATTTTTTAGCTCCATTAAAATGTTTCAAGTTGTCATTTTGAGAACATGAAATGAGGACTAAATGTCCACAGAGCAGTGACAGGATCTGAGATACCAAAGATAAGGTTTGAGTCATCATTAATAAACAAATTTCATCTGTATTTTGTTTAGAGCATTCACACTTGTAAATAACGACTCTATGTTTTACTTTTATTTTTCCATGACTTGATCCATAAAATAAATTTCTGTCACCTTCTTAACAACCTTACTTTGTGATTGGAGTGTCAAGACATATCTGAGTTCCGGGGGGAAAAAAGAAATACTGTAAGCATTATCATTTGAACAACTGCACATTATTCTGAAATTTGGCATAATATTGTGGCAGTGGTGTATGCATCATCTTTATGCTCAGTCTGTTCCTACAGATTCTTTCATTATCTCCAGTAGATGCTGTTGGCATGAGCAGAGACAAAGACTTCCAAAATACTTTGGAATCCAGACAGTACAGATAAATCTTCACTGACTTTCTGGTGATGAGGTTAGCTTCTTTGAAATGAGGTAAATATCTGTATTCTAAAATAGCCTCTGAAAAATATCATTAGACACTTTGGCATGGAAGATTGACTAATTTGAGTAATGTTTCTGAAGAAAAAATTGAAAGACTGAGTAATATCAGGCTTATATGACATTTTACAATATTTCTGAATATTATTCTGATAAACAAGTACAACTTTCACCATTGGAAAAGTTCCACACATACAATAAAATCTCCCTTTCCTTCACTGACAACTTATACCATCAGATTCTAATGGAGTTTTCAGATAATGAGAATAAAGTCTGTTTAGTCAGTATTTTAGGTTTATGTAAACTACACAGTGCTGTTCTACCATATCTGTGCTCAATCTATTCACTCACGATGTGCATATCCCACCAGAATAAGGGATATTCTTAAATTATTAATACGGTTCAGACAGTCAAAACAAAATTCCTAAACTTTCACGGGCACATCTGTCAACTCATATCTTTATCTTTTTACTCTGAAATACAATGGTTAAAATTTAATCCATGCAAAGCTGTATGGTGTAGATTTTTAACAGGCTAAGTTATGAATATTATAGTTTTTATTGATACAATGAACTAGAGATACTTTTGTCATGAAAAGCTTCATATAACAACTTGGCTATATTTATTTATATCATTTAATTGTTGACTAAATATTGAGTAATGGTTAAAAAAAGTTTACACGCATTTCACTGTGCTATTGTCAGCATGGCACATAGCTTACCCCTGTGGGGTATAAAAGAAGCCACAGTGACAGGGAATGTAAAACTGGCTTGGACAGTAGCAGTTTAAAAGCATAGTTTTAACTCTGCATGTTTTGATATATGCAATCTAGATAACATGGGACAGCTCTGTTAATAACAAAGCAGTATAGGAAAAAGATTACTATGTGATGGCATATATTTAGAATACTTTAGAAGTTGTACTTAATTATGCCAATCATTTTATACTATCAGCTCTCAAGTTTATGCTGGCTTTACATACATGACAGAAGCCCAGCTGACGATAGCAGAAGAGCATATGAAACAAACTTTCTCGTATTTTTAAAATGAGAAAAACTTTCCTCTTCAGGTTTCTGAATATAGGCAGTGAGGAGAGCAAAGAGAGGGAAATGATCAGAGGCAGTCACACACCTAACAGCTTCTCAGTCAGGCTTCGCTCCCCAGACTTCTCATATTCCCCTGAAAAAGCAGGAGTAGCAGGCAGAAGTGTGTGTTCAGGCACCACTCACCTCCATCCAGTGTGGTATCGGAACATTCATGTGTGTTTCTTGTTCTGATTTACGTCATACAACTTGTCCTTGGACAAGTCTGGTCAAGGAGCACAGCAACTTTCTCACTCACATTGCTCAACACAAACTGCACAGTGAAATATAACCCAAATGAGGTTTCTGGCATCGCTGAATGTGTGCGTGTGCCTCTTCCTTTGATCAGGAATAGTCATTAGGCAGAATAGATCATCCCATTCTCCATGCTGAACTGTGATTGTCCTTTCAGGCTTGTGAAGCATGTCCAGTGAGTCCCTCAGTGCTACTGAACACAAATTCATGCAGTGACTGCGTTTATGAATATGTCATTTTTGGAGGTTTAAGCTTCTAAAATAAAGCCTGGATTTAGGTGCTATTTGTAGGGTTTGGTTTAATTGCCATGGAAAAAAGGAGATTTTCAAGCCTGAAAACTGAATTGTAAAAAGAAAAGAAAACAACCAACAAACCCCACAATAAATAAATAAATAAAATTAAACTGCATTATTTTAAAGTCTGTACTATGATCTCTGTGTACATTGTAAATGTTAGTCTCTCACAATAGAGAGTTAACTTTACAGAACAATGAGACAAAATAATCAGTCTCTGACATAGCAAAGGATATAGTGACATTCATATTCTCTCTGAATACTGGGAACACCAGGAGCCAGAAGGCAGAAGCTTTCTATAAGGCTGTCTAAGAGAACAAATGTAGGGCCTTGGAGCATAATTAAGCAAATAACTACTTCTGTTTGAAATTCCTCCACAAAGAACATGCTATGTCCTATGAATTCCAAACATGCAATTAAACAAAACACATTCCCTCTTCTCTTATTCCCCAAATATAGTAATCCAAAGACTGGCACTTTGAATTGCTGGATGTATTAGCTAGCACAACATCAAATATTCAGCTGGGAGACTGTCTGAACACAAATGCTTTAAGCTGTGCTCCAAAAGTCAACAAACGTAAGTAAAAAAATACCTCTTTGTAACTACTATATATATGATCATGAATAATTCCCTGGCAGATATTTAAAGAATATTATACATCAAAGCACCTTCTACTCCATATATTTATGCTTCCAACTAAAAATAAAGGACAAACACATCATTAAGCTGAGTATTTGCTGCATTGTAAAGGTCTAATATGCATTCTTTGTGGAATATGCATAAAATGGGATGAAATCAAACACCTTCACCTTAACTTTGTTTACTTAAAATCTAATGGGGCAGATGTTTACAAATTAGTATTTATCCTGCTCTGTTTAAAACACATATTTTGAGTATAAGGGCTGCACAATATCAAAGGTTTAGCATCACTCTCAAGTTAGTTTCCTTATTATTCCTGCTCCAGGTTACACAATACGCATGAGCTGAAGATGCATATTAGTTCCACTCCTGATACACAAAATAGGGAGAATGTTTAAAATATCATTGATGTGGTTTTTTTTGCACAAGAAAAAATGAATAAGTAAATATATAGCATAAGATGATTCCTACTTCTTCTGCCTGCAGTCTGATTGACTGACTATACAGTACAGTAATAAGAAGGAGAACAATCTTCATGAAACACATCCATAAGGGCTTCCTTCACACTCCCTAATGTCCTAATGGCAAGATCTAGGGCACGAGATAGATGTCTAAGATCCCAAACCTCAGGATCAGGAACCTCATCACCCATTGGTGATGCTTCTTGACAGAACATTATGAATATGTGCCATTTCATAGAATCATAGAATCATTCAGGTTGGAAAAGACCTCTAGGATCATCTAGTCCAATCTTCTTTGAACATCTCCCTAAACCCTAGACCATGTCCTGAAGTGCCACATCTACCCGTTTTCTAAACATCTCTGGGGATGGTGACTCCACCACGTCCCTGGGCAGCCTGTTCCAATGGCTAATCACTCTTTCAGTAAAGAACTTCTTCCTGATAGCCAATCATCTAAACCTCCCCTGGTGCAACTTGAAGCCATTACGTCTTGTCTTATCATTAGTTACCTGGGAGAAGAGACCAGCACCAGCCTCACTACAACCTCCTTTTAGGTAGTTGTAGAGAGCAATG
>JAVSBS010005548.1:0-18498 GCA_033124195.1 Coracias cyanogaster | reverse complement strand
ATTATTTCCAGAAATTATAAGAAAAGATCCATCATCTGAATATAAAGAAGGAAGTGTTGACAATATTTGCATCAGAAATGGAAACAACCTGTAGAGTCTTTGAGGTATACCTCATATTTTATGGAGCATATTATTGTATTTTGTTGTTTACAAGACAAAGAATGGCATGATAAATGAGGTGTGACACAGCAAGTCAACTTTAAAATAAAACAAAACTCTCGTATTTCTGGATCTGCTACTTTGGATTATGTCTAAACAAAACATATCCATAGGAACGGAATGATAAAACATTCAGTGCATTTGAAATGTCAAGGTTGTGGCAGTTCAGCTAAAGTGAGATTCAGAGAAGTTTGGCTTTCCAGCTACAAAACAGTTTTTAGCTAGTTGCTCATTATAATTACAGTTTAGAATAGTCTTCAAGAAGGTGAAAACAATTACAACAGTTTATGAAAACAGATTTCAGGTCATTTGTTTTCACTGACTCCTCAATACTGAAGGCTAGGAGTTGTTCTTAAACATATTCCTTTTGTAGAATCAGTTTATATATCAACAACATATGTAGCTTTAGAGCTGAGAGAAACTCAGCTCTTAACTACTGAATTGACATATTAAAGCAAAAAATATCAGGAAAAAAACAACTAGTTTTGGGTGTTTTAAATGATCTGATAAACACTGCCTGTTATGTTTTTTAAATTCTTACAAAAACTGTAACATAAGTGAATACTATCTCCAAAAATGTTTTACGTGAATCCCTCTGATAATGGCCAAGATATAAGTTATTCCACTGAAAGTATGACTACACTATTGTAAAACCAGTTTAGAGCCACAATCATGCTTTAAGAAATCTCTAAGGTACTTTAGGATAGCTCTAGTATATTCCACTTGATCTGTGAATAGTAATCAGGTTTAAGGATTTCTTTCTCTTCTCCCTTGTTTTTTGTATTCATAAAAGCAAATATTGAACATTACAACAATGACTATCAGAGCACAATATGTTCCTTCTAATATAAAAATGCCACATTGTAAAATTGTTTTTTAATGATTAAAAGTAGATGAATCTCTTAGAAGCTTAATCTCTGCCACACTCCTGTGAAAGCTGTCTGGAAGTCCTGATTGTAGTCTATAATACCTCTCTCTCATTAGTAATAGTAGCATCCTAGGAAGTGCTTAACCAAGAGGGTATTCAATGAGCCAGGGGTATTCTGTTGAGAATTCTTGAGTCAAGACTATGACCATACTGAGAGACATGAAAACAGATCTCCCAGTTTCACAGGTAACTCTCCTGGCCTTTAGGGAAGATAGAAACAGGCATACCTGTATGCATGCCCTATATGCTCCAAAGTAATTTTGGTTTTCTGGGTATCTTTCTTTTAGTTTTGAGAATAAGGCCAAACTAGCAAGACATCTCAGAGGAAGGTCAGACACATGCCAAGACTTCGGCTGTTTTCATCCCTTCAATAGAAATGCAGACTTTGGCAACGGCAACGGTTTCAAAATGTGAAAAGTAGTTACAGAGAAGGTGGAGATTCCCTTTCCACAGAAATGAAGAGTAGCAGGATAAGAGACAATGAGCACAAGTTGATTCAGGGGAAATTCTGTTTGTATGTAAGAAAAAAATAATCTTTACCATGAGAATAATCAAACACAGGGGTGGGTAACCCTGAGGAGTGATGCAATCTCCCCTGTTGGAAATATGCAAGATTTGGCTTGACAGGTCCCTGGATAACCTGATCTAAGGTCCTGCTTTCATTGGAAGATTATGCTAAATGATCTCCAGAGGACCTTTCCAGCCTAAACCTCTCTGTAATGTTAGGAAAGGCAACATTTGCTATTATCCAGATTAGCTGAATTATTCATAGTGGTGGTTTTTATACTGACTTTTCAATAGTGGCTAAACTACCATGGCTGCAAGAAACTTCAACAGTAATTCTACACCACAAACCTGTTGTAAGGCAGCATCCTCTGTACCTTTTATCATACCGACGACCAGAAGCATCATGGCTTAGCCTTAAAAAATTTACTTGACCAATGCGTTAGAATAATTACTGTTAGGAAGCTGTTATATTTCTTGTGCCTAATTTAAAGCTTTCTCACTGCAGTTTAAGCCTATCACTTATTTTCCAATCAACTATGGGCACAATTATTCTTTTATTTTTCTTAATCAATTTTGAACATATTTTATAATATACTGCCTCTGTCTCTTCTTCAAGCTAAGCAACCCCTTCATTCTGCCTTTCTTAATGGCTACTAGACCTAGATGTTTAAAATAGAAAACTCACAATTCTCCCTATGGAGACAGTTATCATAAAAGTCTTGGTGCTTACTGCTTTCCTCCCTCCCAACCCTTCATCAAAATTATTGGGAATTGAGCACATAAGTACTGCTGTGGAATTATGCCCTAAATTCAGTAATTATTCAATGCAGTTATTGCATTTCTTTGTTAACTCAACCTTTTGTCTTTGATATCAGAATCTTGAAAACAGATGTTTTCCTGTAGCAGAATTTGCTTGCTAGTTTTATCTGAATATAATGCAGGAAGTCAAATCTGGCTTATGAAAGCTCTGGATTCTGAAATCAGTATGAAATTTAATGGTAAGGAAACAAAGGGAAGCTTTAATGAAAGATTACTTGAGTTTTGTTTCAAAATTGTGACCTTTTAAATAACCTGTACACAAATTTATCTTCTTTTCCATTATTTTTGTTGCTTGGGATTGGGAATAAGTAAAAAGAAAAAAACACAATATCTTATGTTCATTCATATATGTAAACATCACCTAATGTAGCATTAGCAAGCCCAGGATAGAAATATTACCTTGAAGTATTAAGGGTTGCAAATGGGTTAATGTGCTGTAGAAGCCTGAAATCAGAATCCAGATGTAAATCCTATATTCAGTAACTATTAAAATTATTTCTAGGTATTTTAAGCTATCACTAATTCTAATCTTGTCTAATTTTTACTGTGCCATGCAGAAAGATACAGTGAGTATGACCTAGATTAAACACTGCAAAGAGAAAGAACACACAAGGGACATAAAGATGTTAGCATCCTAATTAGATAATGAAACAGTTAATCACAGAAGAAACATATTTTGCTTTCATAATACAAAATTGGTGTAAGTACACATAGTAATGTCATCAATCACTGTCCCTTCCATGGAGAAAAGCTTATTGGCTTATAGTGTTCAAAAATGTTGAAGTTTTTCGTTTCTCAAGAGCAGCATAGGGACATATCTATTAATTTTTCTACAGACCAGAAATGGGGGCAGCACAAAGCAGACTTTTAAATAAGATTAAAGGTTTGAATTAGACTGAGAAGGCAAAAGAAAAGCAGTTAAAACGATACAGAGTATTCTGATGTGTCAATATAAAATATTGCTTTATATATAAATTTATTGCTTTTATAATTTAACAAAAACTGCTTGTATTATATAAACCATATTATTGTTTATGGGAGATTACAAAAATCCTTTTAAAATGTGGCAAATATTTTAAAAGCCCATTTATGAAAGTGTAGCAGTGACCAGGTATCATTTGCAGTGCTTTTATCAAACTGGTAATCTACATAAATTTGGCATCCATTAGGAGAACACTCTTGCATCTTATCTTTAGAAAAATTATGAATTACATCTCTGTCTCAACATATAGTTCTGTGGTGAGATAAATATTTTGGGGATTCATTCCTGGAAACTGATGAACATTCGATACAAGCTGATGCAGATTTGGGTGAAACTTTTCAATATTCATGGATAACAGAAAATATTTTCCTCCTAACAATACATTAACAACAGATAAGAGAACAATTTCCTAATGCCAGTTGTGACACAGCAGAGCATACAAATACTATATCATTAAAACTGAAGCCTGTGGTCCATACACAGCAGAAGATTAAGTCACAGCAGTAGCTGCAGATCAGGTCAGGGTAACCATTCCAGTCTGTTTGTTTTGCTTCTCTTGAGATACTAAAACAATTACAGTAAAAAGAGTAAAATCAATCAAACAAAACAGTCTTTTAAAGTAGGTGGAAAGAAGGGCTAGTAATAACTAAAAGCAAACCAAACCAAAAGCCACCTAAATGATCTATCTCTGTTGCATTATGACAAATGCTCAAAGTTGTAGCTTGACAATGCTGCTGCTACTCTGCAATGTGCTGTGCATTACCAATACTACTACTTTAAAGCCTTTTCCAGCTGAGGTTTCTGTAAAAAGCAAATAAGCATTAGGTGATGTTCTTCAGCTATCTAATTTTCAGTCTGACCATTACTATAAACCATCACCCTCTTTTCATCCTTATTTCTCAAAGATTTTAACTTATTTTCTTCCCTTAAAGCCAGCATACCCGGAATGAGCAACAAAAGATTGCAAATGAGCATAAAAACATAGCAGTATATTCTTGAAGTCCCCATATTAATACATCAGGAAAATCTAAAGCAACATTTCTCAATTGGAGATGTAGGTAAGTGATGTCATACAATATACTTGTGCAAGATGGCAGGGATAATGCTTGAAGGTGTACCATATCTTACTTTCTTGAAAACAGGTCAGCATTCAAAAGTTTGGGAACAGTTGTGATGTTAATCATGGTTCAGTGCTTATAAAGTAATATTTTCTTAACTGTTAAAGCTATAAAATCTGATGTTTTAAGAACCTTGCACAACTAGGTTTAATTTTAAATTCAGAGTGCTAATTTTCAGTCGTTATGAAAAAATTCCTTCCAACGAGGCCACATTACATCTAAGCTATTTGTGTAGAATTATGATACAATTCTGTATGTTTAATGCCTTCCAGCGGGGAAGTAAATAGGGAATATGAGAAGGTCTCCAAAAAGATTGTTTTCCAAGTCATCCAATCTACTAAGAAATATAGTAATCAGCATGGAAGAGTCTTGCTGTAGTGCTGGAATAATTCAAATATGACGCCTTCCTTCAGCCATACACATTAACCTTCCTAGGGTAATAATTCGAATAGTGGAAAAAGCGCAATGTCATAGAAGCAAATGCAGAGCTGGAGAATATTCAGACACAGAAACTGACATTTGGCTAGAAAACAAGCAGTACTGAAACTCAGTAAGAAATGCCAGCAATGATTTTCAAGGCTTGTAGGAAGGAGTATTTTCTGTAATTAGAAACAAATAGTCCCCATATATTCCACACAAGTATCTCAGCAAAAGATGCTGTCCAGAAGCAAGCTTCAAGATGCCTTATGAAAATAAGGACACAAAAGGAAGCAGCGGCCACTATGTTTCAACAGCCAGAAAGCCCTGTTCTTTGTCAGGGTAGGTGCATCTGTCACAATTCACGGTTGCATTTCCTAGTTTTGAACTCTTATCATATGAAGTTTATTAGTGTGGTACATATACCATTAGAATATTATATGTAAATTGCACATATATTACTTGAATATGTACAATATTACTTATTAATCTCTTTTAATCAGAGTAAGGTATGGCTACACTTGTTCACATTGTGTTATTTACTTTAGAAGTAAATTATACTGATTAAGCATATCTCTTGTAGTCCAGGAGGTATACCCAGCCCAGTTAACTGATCACTTGTAGCTGAATGGACTACTTTAAAAAAATGTATCATTAAAGAAATTAAGTCAGAAGAGAAAGAATATTGTATTTGTTCAGACATGTAACTTCACCTGAGATTGCTGGAAGTTATCTGGAAATAACCAAAGTCATAACTTCTCTCATCCTGTTCCAGGCAAATTAAAATTTATATTCTACTGTTTCACTGGGATTAGGTCTATAAATACCAGAAAGTTACTTTGCTTCATAGTGTCTGATAAACTCACAGCTACATGAACATTCCTGTATGCTTCTTGAAAAGCTGGTAAGGTATCATGTGCAAAGCAAATTATTTTAATGATCGATTAATCAGCACTGCATACCAGTATAGTAGACACTGAATTTTTCACCTGATATTCAAGAAAAAAAATAGTTACCTTTCTGACCAAAAAAGTCCAGGTACAGAACAATAATATGTAGTTCCATCCCAGAGGTTGCAAAAAAAAAGAAGGAAGGGAAAGAAGTAATACAACTTGTACACTCATAAGACACCCAGAATGAAATTGCTTCCATGGACAAAATTAAACACTGAGAATTTTGCTGAAAATGACTATTCTTTTAATTGCCAATAGTAAATATATTCTCAATTTTTATCAAGATGTGATGTATTTTGTATTAGGAAACCCAGCCCTCCTTTCTGGAGTTTCTTCTATAGTCTATCAGTCATACTACGTTTAAGAGGTTTTCCTTCTCTGCCCTGATTGATATTATCTGTGTACACTAAACTGTACATAACACATTTTTACTAATGAATAGGCCACAACTTGGAACCAAAGAAATCTGTAAGATTCAACATAACGGGAGGATGTGACATATATCACACTATCAGAATATTCATTAAACCTTGTCAAAAAGGGCTCCATACAAAGTCAGTACAGTTTTTTTAATTTCCATGAAAATCCTAATGTCAGGTATTGACCCTGAGAACCTGTGACAAAAATCATCTTCATCAGTGTTTAAGAACAAGTAAATTGCAAATGCATATTCCCAAGGACCTGCCAAGCAGTATTCCCTGATCACATAGAGCAGATGGACTACAGCAGTCTGGCAGTTGTTTTTGGTGTCTGGCAATCATTTCAAGTGTCAAATAATGTTGTAGTATAAGATTGTTCAGTGAGTAAGTTCCAAGGTATATAAAGTTTGGGTGGTTTTTTTCTTCCGACTATTGGCATCAGTTTTATCTTTCCTTTCTACTAGTCCAAACCAAAATAATCTCTATCACATTTTCTTTTTCCTTTTCCAGTGTTATCATGCTCAGAGCATATGAGTTATATAAAGAAACATAATGTCAAAATACCAATAGGTACTGGAATTTTCACTGAATTTAGAATAGAGCTTTCAATGCTTTTACCTTCATCCATCATCTACATAACTGTTTGTTATTTACTTACTTTTGAAGTTTCAATGAAAGAACACTGATGTAGCAATATTTTTACCATCTTCATTACACACAAACAGCAATACTGAGCATAGAAAATAGTATTACCTCATACAAATTAAAGTTTTTTCCCCAGTGTGCTTTTGCTTACCAGAATCAATCATTGATTTGTTTTGATCACTGTCCTTATAAATACAAAATACTATTGATCTTGGACAGCAAAAAAAAAAAGAGAAAACTACTCATGAGAAGCAATGCAAATGATCCTATAATTTAGAAATCTTTAAAAAGCTCAGAAGACACCAAATAAGTAAGGTGTTGAATTACTATAGAGTTAGATAGCTGAATAGTTTCTACTCTTCATTTAACATGGATGAAGCCAGACACAATGTTGAAACTCTAACAATCCCAACTAACATAATGAGAAACAAGATAGTCTTATATTATATTCATGTTATTCTGTTTAATGAAATAACTCATAGATTAGGAAGGGATCTGCAAGACTAGTACTACTCATTCCAATTTCAGGTTTCTTGAGTAGACTGAAGGTAAAGAAACATTACACACACACACATTTTTTAATAATTTATTTTTTCCATATATGTATGTGTAATTGCAGCACGTACTGAAAAGATTAAAAAATTAAAAAATATAACCTGAGATTGTTCATAAGTTATGAATGGTTTAAAAAAAATAAGAGGAGATTTCTGAATGTTCTTCTAAAATAAATGTGTCAACAATAGTTTCCATGAACCGTCAGCTGTTACACATAATATTAAATATTTGGAACCAAATCTATTTAGCAAGATATCTATTTATCTATTAACCCAAGAGTTCCAGATACATTGTATATTCTATAAGTTGTTACCAATACAATGAATAAGGTTAAGTTAGAGGTATATCAAGTATGTTACACACTCCTGCAATCAGAATAAGGAAAAGATGCATTTCTTCTGAAGTAGTTTGTCATTCTTCCCCAAGCCTCTCTGTTTCCAGAGAAGCACTCATTTAGTTTATGCCATGCTTTAATAAAAATGAAATATAACCTTATTATCAAAAGGAAGTGAATGAATTTTCCTTTAATAAAGAAGGTCATGCATAAGATTTTTCAACAATTGTTTTCGTAATGACAGTCTTTATAGACCTTGCAAAACTAAACCATTTTGTGGATTTATTGTTCTTTTGAAGGGCCTCTGGCTCATGAAAATTAAAGGCAATTTCCACGGGTAATAAAATTTACTATAAAAATACATTAGACGTCATTGGTACTTCAAGGTAAGAGCCAAAGTCCAAGTCCCAGTACTGTCTTACGTAAACTTTCTTGCTTTGCCTTCTGTGGCCTCAGATACCATTCAGTCTGAGACAAAAGCCTGACAAACAGAAGTACATTATTAACATCATTACCTGTTATGGAAACTTGTATAAGCTTTTATTCTTAAAACAATAACAACAAAACCACCATCAACAACAAAAAAATCACCCCAATTAATTTAAGAGCATTTTCAGCATGAAGGTGACATTCTATTTTGAGATAGCATTGGTGGGATTCACTTGCCTAAACATAGTACCCAAGTGCCTTTTTAGACACTCTATAGATTGAACATATTCACATTGGACTGACAAGAACTATATTTTCAATATGAAGTATCTTTTTTTCTTTTTAAATTAAAAAGGTTGTGTGAAATTCTGTTTCCAGAATGCAGAAGTCTAGCACCACTTCAGGATAACCCACTTGGCTTTCAGTTCTTTGAGAAAGGTGTAAGTGGTTTGTCATATCTCTCAGCTCATTCAGATGCCTCAGAATCTTGTCACTAGAAACCAATATCTAAGTGACATGATTTTTCTAAATCTTCACGAATTTTTTTTTTTTAAGTCTTCACAAAAGATAAAAAAATAATCTTACACTATTTAAAATATTAGCTAGTGAAATATTGGAGCATAAATGAAATGTATTGCATTTTTTAAAAGTTTGGAGAGTATTAAATAAGCATAGATTTCATGCTTTCACTCCTTGACGTTTTGATTAGGTATTAGCAGCAGAAATGATGAAGGAGAAAGTAGAACTTTATGCTGTGCAATTCCAATCTACCAAAACTGAGAAACAGCAATTCTATAGCTCTCTCTGAGCCACTGATTTTCTGAGAAAGCTGTAATGTTTCTTCTTTCTAGCAGTACAGTTGAAAATACATTTTCCTGTTAGTATTTCAATGTTTTCTACTTGTTATCTGTTTTTCTTGATCATTAACTTAAGCAATATCCCTTACAGCACTTGTCCACTTTCTGTACTGATGCTAGGTGTAGAATCTAACATACTTCATTTACTTTACTCCTCATACTTCCATCTGTATACATATTCACATCTTTCCCACTGTTTTCATGGAAGTAGAAAAGCTGCTGTGAGTATCCTGCATAAGAAAACCTAATAAGGATGAAAAAGAAGGTCTTTTTTTGGCAATGAATGAGATGCAATAAAAGATTACAACATGTAAAACCAAAGTAAAGACTGGAGAAAAGCTGATGACATGGATTTGAAAAAATGTGTATTTAAGACTGGTAGAGATTAGGACAGCTTTATCTTTACTGCAGCTTTATTAACTTCACTGAAGTTACAGCAGAGACTCAACTATTGCAACACAAGGAATGCACATTTATTGCTTTTTAAATATTTGCGTTTTTTAAAGGTGCAATGTTTTAGCCTACTGTGACTGTCAACCCTGAAAGGTGAATCCTTATGGGAATGTACCAGTGATCCATCTACCCAACATGCTTCAGCATGAATCATTCCTAAACTGACAACTCACACTGCTGCCTAGAATTTAGTAGTTTCTTTTTCACCTTTGCTGCTATTTTTAAGTAGCTAAGTGAAGCAATTCATCTCTTTATAACTTCATTAGTAACTCCTTTGCCTTTTTCTGACTCCCTATTATTTGTGAAATAAAATACCGATAACAAGATTACTAAAATTCAATACAATATTCCAGGTACAACTGAAAATGAGCAATGTAAATGAAGCACAAGTACAAAACTTTGTTCTCTATTCCAGTCTTCTGTTTAGGCTAAAAATGAAAAGGAAGTTTTCAGCCAGTAGAAACACAGGATTCTTCCAAAGTCTTCCAATAGCATGTTAAAATAAACAACTATCCAACCACTTCAGAAACAGAACTTGATCATTTAATGGAAAGGCTTATGAGACATGGTTGAAAGACCAATCACTGTAGTGTGGACAACCCTACAGAAGACCCAAGTAGTATTTTTTTCAGGCTATGTGAACAGAAAAACAATAATAATCACTGTATAAAACCCGGTAAATATAATATAACTTGTCTATACCTTTCTCCTTCTTTCATTTCAAGGAATGTGTCATGATGATATAACCACAGTCTTCTAAACATGTTAAAAAATTGTAGGCTGTACTTTGTACGTATACGACTGATCTGTCACAAGTTGTAGTTTTGTTCTTTGCACTTCTGTTTGCAGAGAAGAATGACCGTAAATAAATGTTTCCTAGGATGAAATTACATTACAAAAATCTTCAGCTCATTTAAATTCAGAAACACGTCTTAATATTTCAAGCTTGCAGATGTTTAGTTTTGAAATGAAGCCATTTGCCCATATAGTGTGATCAGTTTACATATGTTGTTATAGTTTAGTCATTGTTTGAGTTGATATCTGACACAAATGAGTCTTTTTTCCTCTGCTAACATTTAGATTTTATTTTTTATGATTTACATGAAATACCACCATGACCTGTTCATGCAACCCTTTCCTTTCTTGGTGTATTGAGAAGCATTAACACTTGCATTTACCTTTTTTTTAATGTGAAGATTGAATATCCAGCTGTTACCTTAATTAAGTCTGCCACAGGCAAGGATCTGGCTTTATGTACCTGCAAAGAGAATGTTCGTGGTGTTTTAATGACTAACTATAGATTGGGCAAAGTGACTCGAGAACTAATACAAGCAAAAGCTTAGCTCAAATGAGTGCCAGAGCTGTAAATTTCCGATTAGGAGGCTTGTCTCTCATGACAGTGAACCACCACAAATTACATGCTTTAGCACTGTGGGCTAATCTTTTGCCACCTGACAGATGGAAGTAAATCAGAAATCAGTTGACTTATGTTAATCACTTCCAGGAAGTGATAATTATTCAAATATTGCCACAGTTTTGCATATATAAGGACAGCATTAGGAGGTATCACAACAGCAGCCTATTATTTATAGATAAGGTGTCATCTGAAGTGTGTGTCTGGAGGGGAAGGGGTGGTGGGTTGTGAAGTGAGTATCAGGGAATATGGGAAAAATGAAAGGCATTATTCAACCCTTTCTCAAAAGCTTTCTCATTTAAGAATAAAGCTTCTCATTGTTCATATCTTGCATGTTTTATATTTTTATAAAGCTGAATACAATTTTCAGTGAAATCAAGTTGTTACCATGTGCATATATAGGAGAAATGCATGTAGGTCTCCTGAAGAGATGTTGGACGGTTTATATCTAGCAACAGATCAGTGAGTAACAGCTAAATACATAACTACTAAAAATAAGAAAATAAATTTGGCACTACAAAAAAAAAAAAAAAAGAATTAGTGTTGTGTAGAAAAATGGGAAATAAGCTTCTTCTTAAAAAAAGTACTGATTAATATTTGAAAACTTGTGAAACATCTATTAAGACCTTAAACATGTAGCTCTAAAAAGCCAGGCTGATGGCATGAACCTTGGACAAGCACCTGGTAATACCTGCCAACATAAGCACAAACTGCATTTCGAAGCATGAGAAGATTGACTCAGTTTGCTTTTTGCAATTTTCTCATTTTAATACAACTGCATAATAATTTACAGGTAATAGAATAATTATTTAAATTCTATTGCACTTTAACTTAAAATTCAAACTTCCACAGTTAATGGCAGGACTTCAAAATTTGGTAAATAATAAATGTTTCAGGTGAGAGAAAAACCTTTCCTGGGACATGCCAACAAAGAATGCTTCAGAGGCATATTTGGATCCCTTTGGAGAGGGTTCTTTTCCATGCTGCATGGCTCTCAAGACTTTTCCATGGGCTTCAGAAATCCTTGTGCATATAGGTTGTATTATCAGGATTGTTAGTTAAAAAGATAGCATTATTTCATTCTGAATTGGCTATGAAGTTATACTGAGAACTCTCAGACTCCCTCCCATCCTCCCTGTACTTTTTTCTGACAACATTTACAATCATCTTGAAAAAGGTTCCATTTTACTCTGGTTCACAAATCTAACTTGCTTGTTTTCCTTCCTCTACACAGTTATTTTGTACTGTGTGCTGATTGATCCACCTTCGTAAACATATTGTGTTAATTATTATTCATGCTCACAACAGCCAGCACCCATTCCACTTGAATGGGTAGAGGGGATTCTGCAGAATTGTTTAGGCAAATGAACAGGACACAGTAAATCAGAGTACTAAATATCACTTCCCAGGTATTTAACTATGTCAAACTTATTTCACATTTTGTTGTTTTCACTGCAAGCAGAATGTTATGTCTTTGAAATATAATACATAAAATTTTATTTTACAGTATTGTTCATGCCTAGAAACACACAAATATATAAAAGGCTGTATATTGGCTTTCTGCTGACACAGCAGATTATTTTTTTTCCCAGCATATAACATACATAAACAGTAAAAAAAACAAACTCACATTCAGAGAAATCAGAGTTAAAAGTATATATCAAAGTTATTAAATAAATGTATTTATGACCTTGCTGGCCTTTAATCTCTTCAAAATCTTACTGCTGTATATAAGCATATACAGCTCACTGCATTTCAATCAGCACACACACAAAATTATGTGTAACACTATTTGAATATGCTAGAGTTGGTCACCAAAACACAATTCCTCAAGCTGTAGAGAGTTCTTAAAAATTTTCTTCTCTACAATCAAAAAGATTTAATTGATTAAAAGGTTATATCTTAAGGTTTATTTCCTTCCCGTGCATCAAAAGTCCTGTTTGCTATGTCACATTTTCCAAACATGTTGTGTTGAACTATTACAGATACATATATATCATACTTAAGCCCTTAAATTCCAGCTCCAGTAATATAGAGAGCAGGAAGATAACACAAAGATCCACCAGTACTGAGCTTTCAGGTAGGATCATCATATGACATTTTGCTGCCTTCACCTTCTGAATATGCCATTTCAAAAGCATGCAAATATATATCCCAGTGGAATGTCTGATTATTGTCATTCATTAGTGACTGAGAGGAAAAAAATAGCTAGACTGAAATGCTGGAAGTCTGCCAGGCTGAGAACTATAAAATGAGTGAAGTTAAATAAATACATAAATACAATGAAACCCAAACCATCATTTTATTAATATGAACAACACTATCATAAAAGTAAAGTGAAGTAAAACCAGGTTGTCTATGCTATTCTTTCCACTTTATTATTATGGCTATTTGAATTTCCAATAGCTATACATACTAATTTTTTATAAATATAAATTTTAACTAATTTCGTTCAACATACATACAATAAACTGCAGCCTTAAGTCATCAGAATGTTTATGTCATAGAAAGCTACAGAGAGGGCAAACAAGTCCTTTCAAAAATAACAGAAAACCATGGGAACTAATAATAGGAACTATTATGTAATTTCAGCTTGATTTTCTCAAAGAAATCTTGCTTGACTTAACAAAAGGGAGAATTAACTTTCCTGGAAAGT
The DNA here is from genome assembly GCA_033124195.1 of Coracias cyanogaster. Taxonomy (NCBI): domain Eukaryota; kingdom Metazoa; phylum Chordata; class Aves; order Coraciiformes; family Coraciidae; genus Coracias; species Coracias cyanogaster. Next base: position 4,853 of record JAVSBS010005548.1, on the reverse strand, counting down.
AAAATTTACCTGTAAATAATTATTGAAGAGCAGAAGCTAGAAGTTTCAAGATTGACAAGCCTAGAAATTGAACACATATCAAATTTCAAAAGGTTTTGAAGCTCAGAAAATACTTTAAAAATTATTGATGAATTGAATTATGACACTTTCACTTAAAAAAACAGAAATACAGAGACTCATACACTAAACTTAGTAGACATAAAGATACATGCATTTATAAAATACCTATATTTACAAATATATAAAATATACCAATTAGAATTGGAAAATAAAGTTAAAAATAAAAAAATAGAGTTTGGGCCTTCCAATGTCTACCCTGACTATGAATTTCTACGCTTAGAAAATAAATCTTGAAACAAAGCAATAAACACTAATTCAGGAAACTGGCAATATTTGTATTTCTGTACATAGAAAATTTAAAGAACACGATTTAGTACACACATGAATATTTAGCTGATACAGTAGGTTTGAGGGAAAAATAAACAAACAAACATAGCTAAGGAAAAGCATTATCGAGCACTTGTTAGTGATAATGCTTGTTAATTATTTAAGTTGGTAACTCTTAGAGAAAGAGCTGAGAAACATCTGAAGTTCTTGGTCTCAGTTTAAACCAAAGACTACTGTTGGATTCCCACAGCATTTAAAAAGTTGAAATTCATAGAATACATGTCACTTCTTGTTAAAATTAATGGCTTGTTAGCAGATGCAGAATTTTAGACTAGCATTGCAATGAAGAAGGTGAATATATTGTGAACAAGCTTTTAAGTCAGCTGTTTTTCAACTCAACTCGTTTCATAAGAAACAAATTTAAACTCTGTTATAATTGATTTTTACCTCCATGCGGAGAAAAGTACAACATCATGTGGATTAACATGGAGATCAGTACTGGGACATATTTTTATAATTTTAAGCCCATAGAAGACCATGGAATATATGAAATCAAGGTGGTTTTATTTCTTTTTTTTCACAGTCAGACTTGAAAGAACACAAACAGGAAGATGGCAGACCTAACCTACACACATATTTAGATATTTTGAAATAGTAGCTTGCCTTCAATGTAATTGCTTTAATATTAAATAAAGAAGCTGTGTACCAGGAGATGGCTAATAAACATAGCCCAGATAAATATTCCTTGACAGCAATGTATGAAAACAAGATGAAGAAACACCTGTGGTGTGTGAAACTAAATATAAATTTACTGTATTATTATGTCTGAATAAATAGTCAGTGAGTAACTGGGAAGATCACAAACTAGAGAATCGTTACTTTTTCTGCATATACAAAACCAGGTATGGCTGCATCGTAAATAATTTTTAATCACAACTAAAGGAACATCAAAAATAGAGGAGACTAATTTCCCTTTATACTGCAGCATTGCCAAATGCAAAAGAATATGATGATTTTTCATAAATGCATTCAGCAATGTACAATTGTTCCGACACAATAATAGAAAACCAAAGCAAGAAACCTCGTTTAATCTCCCTCCTTCATTTCCAAGACTTATAACAATGCCATTCTTAAATGAATATTTTGATGACTATTCCAAGGATATTCTAAGACTTCCAGGGGTTAAGTCTATGTTCTCCTTCAGCAATCTATTTTAACACTCTGTTCTTGAATAGTAGAATGCTTTCTGCATATCTCATCCAAAGATTCCTTGCTAAAATTTAGACTCAATGCCTCGTGTCCTATTCATCATGGCCACAATTGAAAGTCTTACAATTTTTTTGATAAAAGCAGTGTAATATTTTTACTTATTTGAAAAAAAAATCAGGCAGTAGGAGGAAAGAAGGAAGGGGGAGACATGGAAGGACAAGTATCTCTTCTTAAGAATAAATTATAGCAATTTATTCCAATATCTCCTTATAAGCCATTTTGTTAGATACCTATTTACATTTTTGGTTCTGCCCAAGACTGTTCAGTGTTATATACCTTTCTTGAGATGCCTCTGGCTGTAAATGACAACCCACATCTATGTTGGCATTAATAAAATAAATACTTCCATGGAACACTTTCAGGCTGTGAAATTTGGTTTCTTATACAGCTAAATTTTTAGAACGGCTGTCATATTTTGGCCCATACAAATCAGCATTTCCAAAACAATTCTCAAGGACAAAAAAGGAAAAATTCCCAGTAGAGGTTCCAATCATCCTTTTCTGAAATGTAAGAAGTGTTATAAAGGTGCAATATGAACCATTCTCTGCCAGTTGTTTGTCATGACAGAGTCTCTGGCATATTTAATTCACTAGAATACACTTAGCCTTACTGGTGTTGAGTCAAGTGAAAGGATAATTGCATTTATTTCATAGATGGAAGTACTGCCTTTTGCATATAAAGCAAACATTGGCATGATGTTTTTAGGTCATATCCATCTTATGATTGCTTGTAGCTCTTCCACTTTTTTCTTAGAAGTCTTTTTACTAATGGAACCGTAAAACTAAAGAAGAGACCTTAAAAAGAAACCAAGTGCAAGTTTATTTTGAATTTTAACCCAGGCTTCAAATATCTGATGGTATCAACCATATTTCTGTTACCTTGAATTTAATAAACATACCATCTATTCCGTCATTCAGTTCCCTACAAAATTATTCAGTATCATTGGATCCAAGATAGATTTCCTGCAGATTTTAACTTGAATAAGATGTTATTTCCATCATTCAGGATAATGTATGGCAAGTCATTTAGAAACTAAAAATATGTAAAAATCTACAATAGTTTGACTGGTAACCATTTTGGAGAAACAAAAACAAAAGTGGACTTCTATTCCTTTTGTGAAATGTTAGGGCACTAGAATGAGTTAAGTGACCTCCTAGGGCCCTGTTCACACCTATTCTCTACGAATTTTGCTTCAGGTAAGACAAAGGTATTTAGACAAATCAGAATCTCCAGTGCTCTGATGCTGAACACTACATCCAAAGCTGATAAAACAAAAAATGGTGGTGCTTTTATGGATGTATTATATTCTGTACTCTTTTGGGACCCTGGGACTAGACAGATCAGAAAGGATCTAATGTTAGACTGGCCTAGGCAGTGACAAGCTTGGCGCAAAGTTTTTCCTCCACAGAAGGGATGCTGAAAATAAAACACTACAGATGCTAAATTTCAAACCCTTTTACTTTCACCGCTAAGTTTCTGGTCTTCTGAAGTGTACAGACATCCTGTTGTGCTGATTTGGCCATCACAATTTATGCTGCCATCATTTGCCTCATCACACGGGCCAAAGCTGAACTCAGCAGCCTCCTGCCATAGGTTCCTGTGGGCCCAACTCCTCCACTGCTTGCTGTTGTGCTAGCATCACCTGCTGGACACAACAGACAGAGATGGCTCCTCAGTGGCCACCACAGACACCACCAAGAGAGCTCAGCAAGATGTAACCAGCCCCAAGAGAAGCCACGCCCAACAGGGAGCTTCCCTTGACTGATCAGCTCCTGGTTGATATAATCCTGGCCTTGCCCACTACCCCAACCATGACAACCTGGGTGAGTGCGGAGCCATAGAGCCACAGGTGGGCCAGGTTCAGCCTCTGGAACCTGAAGCCGGTGAGCAAGCACAACATTCTGCTAGGTTGTGACTCATCCACAGGTCAACTCCCAACTCATGGGCCACAGCTCAGGCCCCAGTACTTCACATCTATAATGTTTATTTTTTTGATCCAAAGGCTATAGCTTCATAGGGTACATTTTCAAACAGTTGTTGTTAGGATGAAAGCTATTCTTTAAATGAAATGTCTTTGTTCCAGAAAATCTGGACAAACCACTCCTATTTTGTTACTGACTTTTTTCAAGGCCATGGGCTGGCAAGTTCTGGGCTATGTAATTATCCAAGCTTTCATATTAATAGAAGAAATGGTTCAGATTAGTGTGATCTTCTGAACTTCAGAATCATTGTTTTCTTGCGGGATTCAGAAAATATAACCTGAAACTTGTACAACAGCAAAATTAAGAAAGGCATACACTTAATACAGATTCTGATAAATCGGGTGTATATTCTAGTGAAACAGAACATCATTTTGTAAATAGTGGTTTATGTTTTATATTTTAAATTAAAGTTTTCTAGTAGGGGAAGTGAAAAACAGATAGTTGCTTTCTATTTTTTTAGAATTCCATTTTTCTCTTAAATGCAATTTACTCATCTAGTTAATCTAGTCCATTCTTTTTAGAATAATTCTATTTACCAATATATCTACCTTGTTATTATCACAGCTTGATTAAGTGAACACTAACCTCTTCCTACACTGATGTCCCAAACTTTGTTCTCCTTGTAAACTACAGTAGAAAGAGAGAGAACAATAAAGACAGAATATTAAAAGTTGCACCCAGTAGTTAAGACATACTTCTCTGCAACAAGAAAATATGACTTAATGTGTTAGAAGGTCAAATATTTAAAGGAAATAAAAAGAAATTCAAAATACATATCTTGAAATATTTTACAATTCTATAGTAGAATCCTTTTATGTTTTTACATATTATAGTTTGAGAACCACATTTAAAAGACGCATACAATTTGATATGCAAAATAGACACTTTAAGTATTATGTAAGGTTCACTTAAGTAAAAAAGGAAATGTTTTATAATTAGGATAAATACGTAAGCAAAGTGATCATTGACATTAAGATTTCTCCATAAGTTGTGAGAGTGTTTCCTTTTGCAGGAGCACAACATATTTCTTGATGCCAACTTAATTTAATTGGATGTTCTTTGATATTGCGGGGCAACAGAAGTGTTCTTAAAATGGTAAGCTGTATCATAAAAATACATCTAATATATTTGGGAAGTTGATTCTAGAAAATATACTAGGGAAGGGAAGGGAAGGGAAGGGAAGGGAAGGGAAGGGAAGGGAAGGGAAGGGAAGGG
>JAVSBS010005547.1:0-63217 GCA_033124195.1 Coracias cyanogaster | reverse complement strand
CATGTGGATGGTTATTTTCATCAGCTGAGGAGATATAGCTCAGGACTTCAGAATGTCGGGTACCAAAGTGATTCTGAATTGTAAACCTTCAATGGCTCTTTGTTCTGAATTCTCTGATTCACCTTACTTCTCCTTTCCTTAAGAAATTAATTCATTCTGCACATACATAATACTTTCTCCTTTTTGTAATATAATACTCAACATGGAATAATTAGGAATGCAAAGGTTGCACTGAGCAGCAGAAGGACAATGCTTGCCTCCCACTGAATCATTTTTGTCTCTTTAAAGGATTCATTTCCTGATTACTGAATTATTTTAAACATAATGTTTAACCTTCACTTTCTTTAGTTTGCATGCACATTAAATAAGCCTGATAGGACTGTTACTGCATTTTGAGAATTTGGGGCCCCATTCTGAAAACTATTGCTCTTCCCAGTTATCTCAGTGGAATAATTGATGTAAAAATAGCCGTGGTTTTAATATAGAGGTGGTTGGATTTAGAATTTTGCCTTCGTTCATTTCATTGGAAAGTATTTACCTGCATCCCTCTGACTGCTTTGAAATTATTTTATGTGGGTATCTAAACACACACACAGTGATGTATTGCTATGTTTGCCACTGTTTTAGTTCACCAAGAGCCATTTCAGCTGAACTGTAAATTCAAAATCTTCCCATAGGAGAAGCTAATTGACTTGGGCTTTTGTAGTTTATGGTGTCACCCAACCCCTTGACACAATTCTAGCTCTCTGTTGAACAGATGCTAATCTATTCTAACTATTGAATTAATGTTGATATACTATTTATCTATACTTCTCTTTCCTGAGAAGACACTTTAGAATTTAGTTATGATGGTAAATATTGTATCAACTTGAGCCATCATGACTCCATGCAAAAGTAACATTTTAGTGAATTATATATATATATATATTCGCTTTCTAAAACATAAAATACTTTATCAAAAGGAAAAATATTGATGCTGGCTCTGTTCAAACTCTTATTTCAGGATTGGGACAAAAGAAGCTTGGTTTCATAAAAGTGTCCAGAGAAATTTTATTGTTTATTAAAAGCCATAAAATATATCTAGATTTGCCATTACATTATAAATCATAGACTTTTTCAAAACTAAGACTGCATAGACTGGATCTCTCTTTCTTAAGTTACATAACCACAAAAATGAGTTATCCCATACACTACATTTTGTCAGAGTTCAGAATGATATTTCCATGAATCCAAGAACTAGAAGGGGGCCAGGGTGGAAGCCAGGGATAAAGTAATGGGTTAGCTTTATCCCAGTGTGACTCTGTTGACTTAAAAATAACAACTCAAAGCTGTAGAGTAGGAGCCCAGGCTCAGGTGGGAGCTTTTCCACTTGGAATTTAGGAAGGAGATAGGATGGGATTTTGAAACTTTCCTTTTTGGTTAGGGCATTGGATGTGTTTGAAATGAAAAGGGAGGCTGTTCTTCACTCCTGGTCTGGAGGGCTCAGATTCTCCTGAGTAGAGCTACTAAGGTTAAGATTTTAGCTCACGGTGGCAGAAAGCCAGTGAGGGCAATTGCTATCCTGACTTCACTCCTCAACCCCTTTTAACTGGTAAGTACTTCTGAAGCAGAGACTGGAATAATTTAAAGTTCCAGGTCTGAATCTGAGCTTTATTTGACACAGAACTTGTTTTTCAGGATGAATTATAGTACTGTCCCTCTGGACAACCAGAAGTGGGGTGGTAAAAATGAGCAGCTTTATGGTATGTTACCATTCATCTTCTTGCTGGGGCAGATCCAGCTTGGATGTCTAGAAAGCACAAAGCACACCAGAGCTGTAGCCACAACAAATAATGAGTGGGTTGGTGTGAACATTTTATCTGCAGTATGTATTAATTGTTCTTTACTTCCTGACAGGAGAAGATGAGCACAGCTGAAAAGAGAGGAATGTTAGGGTATGCCTGGGGAAATGTGGGAAGCTGAAAGGCGAGGCCTGGTGCTCTTAATAACCATTATAATAAATTAGCATATGATACAAATAATGCATCAGAAAAAAAAGGATAAAATAAAAAGCTGTCTGGTAAAGCAGGACATAATTCTGCGACATGTCTACTGCCTCTCGATAAAGGTTTGAATGGTTTTCCCAGGAAGAAGCTTTATGCAAATGCATACTGTCATGTGAACCAGATTAAAGGAAGAAAGACTATTTATGCATGAAATCCAAACATGCTTCTGCAGAAAGGAGAAATAAACCCTTTCTTTCACCTCAAATACAATATATATGCAGGGACTAAAAATAAATGAATGTGTCACCTCTTTTACTGACACTAAGTGATTTCCCACTAACAATTAGCATGAATCGCAGTGATAAAAATCTGAGATGGAAAAGACCTATCAGAAAAACTAGTCCAGCTCCCTGTAAATACAGGAATCTCCCTGACAATTTCTATACAAAGCAGTTCACTACTCAAAAGTTTGTGCTTTCATCAGTGCCACTTTGCACAGACATTTGCTAAGAAATCTTTACAACTGCCACATCAGTTCTTTACCCAAAAATAGAACTACATCAATTCAGCTCTTCCAGATCAATGTCCTTCTGGACGGATTTTTGGTCCTATGGGTACCTGGAACTAAAATTGTATGTTGTTGCTTTACAGATTTGTTGCCTTTGCTTTCAGGCACCACAGAAGATGCACAAGCAAACAAAGGGAAATGCTTGGTTACAGTGAAAGAAAATAATGTAGCAGAAGCATTTTGGGTGATGCCAAACTAAACTCAGCTAAGTGGGGAAGTTGCACATGGAGGTGTTTGTGGCTGCCAGGTTCTGGGGCTTGTTCTGTACTACCTTTACCCAAAATGTAGGCTAGAAAAACCATAGGGTTGCTCAGACTTCTCCCATCTCGGAATGGCCCCCAAAATAATTTGTTCCCATTCCCTTTTCTCCTTCCATGTCCCTTCTGTAGGTCTGCGTGGGAGGCGATGGCACATAGGTGGCTGTGCTGGTTCTGCTCCCACCAAGGAGAGGGCAGCCCTCGGTCAGCAGCTCAAAGCATCAGGGCTGTAGACTACAGTCTGGCTCTTTGTAACTAATAGGTCAAGATTCAGTGAAAATTTAGGATCAAGTTTGGTACTAATCCCATTATTAATAATAGAGATGTATCACTAGAAACAGAAACATTGGCTGGGACTGCCTTTGAAGGTAGACAGTGTATGAATCAAGCCTGGAAGTGAACTTGCATATGCAGGTCGTCTGAAAAGTCGAGGCAAGTAGGTTTGTTTTGCTGCAATCTCGGCATACCCAGGCTAAATTTCTTTATGTGAATCTGTAGCTGTTTGCACCAGTGTGATGCTGTAGGCATGTTCCATGCACTTGAAAACTGGATGACCAGATTATCAGTTGACATCAATTGATTCTTCCTCACTAATTTCCATAGGTAATAATTTCTCATCCTGAGTGTTGTGCTTGAATCTGAGATGCAAGGCTGGGCATTTGGCTGATCACCCTCAGGCATATGTCATTATTGTCTGATTCAATTCCTACCAAAGTTGACTGGAAACCTTCCACTAAACCCAGGGGCTGCTGAGCAGACCCTGTGGAAGGAAAGACTTCAAGCAAGTGTGGAGACATAGACCCAAATGCTTTTGTGGGAGTTGAGGGTTTTTTAAAAGGGTGTTTTGGGTGTGTGGTGATTCTGGGTTTGTGGCATCATCCTCCCACAACCCTGCACAGGAGGCAGCAGTCCTGTGCCAGAGATGCTGCTGTCCTGGGGTGGGAGGAAGAAAGAAAATCCATTGCATGGGTAACATCAGCTACAGGTTTTTCTTAGATGCCTGTGGCTGAACAGTGTTCATGTGTGCACAGCCTGAAACAAATGTGAAGGCTGATTAGATTATCTCAGACAGATATATTTTTAAAGGATATTGTTCCTCTGAAATGCACCTATTTGCCTCATGTGAGCTAAAATAATTTAGATAAAATCGATCGGCTCGTGATGCCTCTATATAGTATTTATTTTTAAGTAGATAAGGCTTATCTGATGGCTTTTACTGATTTTTCTGAATTACAGTGATCTTTAAATATTACTTGTAACAGCAGCCATTACAAAATTTTTAGGCAGAAATCCGATTTTCTTTCTATTGAAAATAGATCATAGGCATTTAAAAGTAAGAGTTTCCCCAGTCCTGGCACAGACCCAATCATGGGTGTCCTGATGTGTAACTTAGCACAGATCATTTTAAAAACAAGAATTTTACTGAACAAATATAAGCTTCCCGCAGCCCAGCATGTCTGACCCCACAGACCAACGAACTTCCCTGTGACTTGAGATATTTTTAATTCTGCTCTGGACTTTCTCCAGGAAATCAGTAATAATTACTAATTGTATTTTTGTAAGCTAAATGAAAGGATGCATTCTTTCTTGAAATTCTCCCTTAGCTTTTGCAATTAATTATGTTGCTCTTTTGTGTGATTAATCCTTGTCTTTGTATTACAACTTCACTTAATCAAATAGTGCTGTGTAGCATGCCAAGGGTTCTTAAGTGTAAGATATCTTCACCTTTTTTATTGTCACTTTTTTCTTTTCTGTGCTACTCACATCTCTTCTAAACTTGTAGTAAAGTGATGTTTTACTGAAAAATAAAGAGTTCTAAAATCATCAGGGGAAATTTGCATGAGATTATTTTAATTTGGCAAAGCCCCTCTGCCATGTGTGGAGCTACAAACTGATTTTTACCAGCTGAGGATATGTCCTTACATCACCAACATATGCTAAGGCAGTTTTCTGATAAAACTATTTCAACAGAAGGTCAGTCAAAACACCAAAATGACCTCAAGTTTTCTTTCCAGACCTCCACTATATGAAATATATTAAAACAGACTTACCTGACCGCCTTAAATTATATATTAAAATTATCCTCTTGCAATACGGCCACACTGGAAATGTCAGGCAGAAAGGAGCTGGTTTTAAGTAGTTTACAGACAGTCTTAAACACTTAGGTTGCTGTGCAATTTTGTGGCAAATCTTCCTTCTTCCTTTGCAGCCAAATAAAGTTTTTTCCATAATGGAAGTGGAACGTCTGTCATTCCAGCAGAGTATGGCTGCAATGTTGCCAGCATTAAGTGTCCAAAAGCCAGGAGACTGGTTTACATGGAACAAGGTCCTTTAAAATAATTTACTCTCCCAGTTTCATATTTTTAGAGTGCCCTAGGGTCATATTTCCATGTGCTCTTCTGTATATTAAAATGGATAAAAAAGCAGACAAAATCAGTTTCAGGAAAGGCTGCAACCTCTTTGCTCCAGGACCTGGAGCTTTAAGAGAAAGATCTTACCGGTATCGCAGTGGAAAAAGCAGAACTGGTTGAAGCTGCAGGGGAAATCACCATAGAGGTGTCAGTGGGTCAAGGATGAGTCTGCATATCTATTATCATTATCTCCTCCTTGAGCAATGCAGAGGAGGGGCATTACCCGTTTGAAGCTCCACCAAGGTGAGCTGGGCAGGAGCCCAGTAGGACATCAGCTGTTCATTAGGAAGGCACTGAGGAGGCTGCTTACCTTTCATTATGGAATCATTCTCACAATTTAGTAATGAAATAATAAGTGAAGGCAGTAACTGAAATATTCTGTGCCAGTGTAAACAGAAGTGGTTACTGCATAGATAAGACACTAAAAGACATTGTTAAAATACATAATGCCATTACTGTAGGATGAGTCAAACTTCTTGCTGATGAGTACCACAGTGGGTTGCTCTGTGAAGCTTTTTACACAGAGTTCCTAATTGCAAGGAGAATGAGCAGTCAAAGAAAAAAAGTTTAAAAGTTGAATTAATATCTTCCAATAAGCACTTAATAAATGCTGAAAAGTAGCTTTGAATATTCAGACAACTGACCTGCATCAGCAGAGTGTGGAGTGCATGGACTTGTATGGCCCTGTTTGCATGAGTAATGCCAGGGATCTGCTTCTTGAACAGGGTCCTTTATGCAAATAAGAAGTCACAAATGTGGTACGGATTTATTTTATGTTCTTTCAAATGAAGATGGGTTGGCTGTATTCAGTATATTAAATCCTTCCTGCTGCTAAGCTTAAAGAAACTGATTCTCTTGTAACATATTTTGATTTGACTACTGTAGCTTCCAAGTGCTATAAAGCACTAGAGTAGTTTGCCTTGGCCTCACACCTAGTTACAGTAGTGCTAACTTTAAAATTGGTGAAGAAACCCACATCTGGAGTCAATTGAGTGAATTTTAACCAGCTTTGGTGGTAATATGCAAGTAATATTTCATCCTCGTGTGTATTTCACTCATCTTATAAAAAAGATGCCTCATTCCAAGACTTCTAGACAGATTTCTTTGCTGTCTCATATATCAAGAGTATCAGACTAAGCAGACCGCTTAAAACTGGATATGTCCAAACACTCTCTTATCCTAAACAACGGTGAATGTATTTGCCAACACTTCCATTTCCTGCAATGGAAAAAAAATATATATAACCCCAAAGACTTGGCCAGATCCTGCTTTCCTTGAAATGCATGGCAAATTTGTCAACAAAACACTCTCTGGCTTGGTAGTGGGGGGAGAAGTTTAACAGCTGGAATTAACCAGCAGAAATAATGTGAAGCAGGCTGAAGCTTCAGATTGGGGTTAGTTTAATGCTGGGGTTCAAGGCTGAGCTTGCGTTCCGATCCGCCTGTGCCAAAATCATGGAAGCGACATCCAAAACCAGAACCAGAGAGCAGGCCCTTTCAGCTCTGGATTTGGCCCAAAGCCAGACCAGGGCTATGGGCATCAGTCCAGGTATCCAGCGCTGAGACACCCACAGGCCTCAGATTCAATGGCTTGAAACTCCAGTTTCCTACTGTAAAAATATTAGCCTGGTGAAAAGAAAGTACTTTTATTTAGAAAAATGTTGTAAGTGTAAGTAATTAATTCCTGTTTGCATGGACTCCATTTCTCTGACTGTTTGCGGGAGGATGACCGGCCATATGGGAGACAGGCAGTAAATGCAACAAGATCCCAAACTGGGGTAGTTTTTTTGGTTTTTTTTTGTTTTTTTTAATCTGAAAGGACCACCACTAGTGTGAGGTTCATTTCTTGTAGTGCCTCAAGAAGCTATTAAAGACAATTGTCACGTTGGACAGACTGGGAGTTGAAATCCAGAGGTACCATCCTATTGGTGCTCCTAACGTTTGCCTCCTCCACCCCTCTCTGACATGAATTTAATGCAGGTGCAGACACAAGCCTAACATAAGGGAGCAATTTTCTGATTCATTCATGTAAGACCCTGAGGGAGAGTAGGAACAAGATGTACAAAGGTAATGTGGCATTGTTAAAAAATTAACTTTGCTTCCATTTCATGGAGCCATAGTGCTGTGTTGCTTAGTTACGTGGATCAGGAATTCAACTGTAAACAAGATATTTCATTCATCAGTCCCCAGGGTTTTCAGCTCCGTTTGAAAAACAGTTAAAAATGCACATCTTTTGCCATACCCTTTGGTTGCTTCTTGCCATTTCTTGTACTCTTTGTGTCTGCTGCTGCTGCTCCAGCAGCACTAGGAGGCAAGGGGGTGGTGTCCGTGCTAGCGTGACCACTGCTGGGCTACAGCCACACTGCCCTCTGAATGCTGCACTTGTTTGGAGATGAGACAGACCGCTTAGGACTTCTGGTTTGCTTTTTGTTTGTACAAATCCTGGCTGCACAGGTTCCAAGCATCGGGAATTTGCCAGCTGGACTATGCAGTTATTCAAGCTGTTGCAAGTGGAAAAGGGGTTAATTATCCTGGTATATTATTACATCACTAGTGGAAATTCTGTTTCTTGCCCTCAGAAATTCCACTGCTGAGCGTGCTCAGAGCTCTTAAATATGACAAGGTCACTCACCCTGCTTTAGTAACAATGAAAGCTAACAAATTTGGGGGTTCCATGCATTGTCATTGCTTAACAGGGTCATCCCTGTAACCACAAGCATTGCCTATGCCTTGTACCCAGCAAACCTCACAGCAAGTCAGATGTTAGATTACTCTGTGTTGTGCTGGAATCTGTTTATAAAAATACAGTGACAAACAGCTTCCTTGCCTATTTACACTCTAGACAAGATTAGGCAATTAACAAATATGGAGTAGATGGGGAGAGATCAGTGATAGAGGTTAAGAAGTGGGGCTGAAGATATGAACTAAACAATTTAATTGATAAGGCAAACTTTCAAAATATTCTTCTCCCTTTTCCTTCCGGCTCTGCAGATGGCTGGTGAGAATCTGTCTTTTACAACACCATGTATTGAAGCAACAGGTACTTTTGAAGTTTAGTCACCCACTAATTACTGGTCTTTCATTAACAGCACAGAGACACAAATGATGAAGTACTTGCTTATATCCAGTAGTCTCTATTGTTGGGGCTTAAAAAAATAAATCATCAGCTACATGCTTGTTAAGCATGCTAAGACTCTTTATGTAAACTCTCTTGCTCTTATTTTGGCTCACACAGATGGTTAAGCTACTTCAGCTAATATTTCTTATTTTAATGAGAAGGCTAATTGCCTAAATGTTAGAAAAGCCAAGTATTGCTTGTCTTGGAGAGAATGGGAATGTAATGTGGACACAATTCCTCCTAAATGTGGGGTGCTTTTAGAGATCTGTTGTTTGGCTTCCAGTTTGTAAGAACAGCATTGTCAGAGTTGAGGAAAACCTCTGTTGTGCCCATGGACACACAGGTCTCTCAAATCTCATGTTATTTAGATATTGTATTGTGTTTGTCCACTGAGGGTGATCTTCAATGGAATATCTGAAGGCTGAGGCAAATATTAGCAAGCAATGCACTTGTTTGCTTAAGACTTCAGCCTTGACCTCCATCTTTTAACTCTTGTTCGTTATTAATCACGTGTTTCCTGAATCAAAGAGAATATTTTTTGAGAGGGAAAATTGTTCTGGGACTGGAGTGTTATATGCCAAACAGACTCGCCCAGATGACAGATAGCCTTTGCATGATAGCCAAGGTTCATCCAGCTGCTCGGCCCCGTACCAAGTGATTGATGGTGTTGATGTTCTAAATAGGCTTAAGATATGCCAAATATCAGGGCTGTAACAAAGTCCTTCAGATATATACTGTAGATAGGCAAGAAGGCATGTTCCCAGCATATGGCAATTCTGAGAGTGGTGTCAGGATTATAAGTAACCTCACAGGGTTTGTCTGGTTTCTTTCTAAGTTAGACAAAAACAGTTTTCCATGCCGGAATGAGCAGGGTCACATGAGGTCTGTGTGAAGCTTCCGATTACCACTGATTTTCTCTGTAACTGGACACCTTTTGGAGCTATAACAACATTTGATTTCTTAGCAAAGATCAATAAACTGTTTTTCTACCACAGTTCTGAGGAGGAAAGAAGAATAGCATGTGCTCAGAAGTTGCTGTCAAGGGGCTTTTATGTTTTAAAGGAAGGGGAAATTCACACCTGAATAGTTTTATCTTGGTAACACGACAGTGCTGGTTCTTTCTACTAATCCACAAAGGGCTGTTCATCGATATTCTGCAGGATCAGGCAGCTGCACCACAGAAGCAACAGTTTCATTGATTACTCCTTTCTGCCAGAGAAACTTCCTTTATTCTGTATTTTCCCTTTGCCTTGCAGTAAATGCAGTTCCCTAGACCAGGCTGTGTGCCTGCTATGAGGGGAGCAGAAGGACAGTCTGGGAAATGCCAGGGTACTGGAGGATGAGCTGCCCTCCACCCTGGCTAGGGGACTGACAGACGTTAGAGTCAAGGGTGGTAAGATTTTCTCCTGCTTGGTCATTTGGAGGTAATGGTTAGCCTTTGTTAGACTAACCCCTCTCTGACAACTAGCAGAGTCTCAGACCCTTGCTAAGGGACGTTCTCTGGTGCAGACACCCACTTGGCATTTTGTGTCTTCATCGGCAACAGACTCGTGGTACCTTCATGTGGAAATGGGTGTTCTGTTCCTGACCCTCGCAAATTCTCCATGCAATGCTGTAATCTCACTTTCTAGGAGATTAACCCATCTTGGTATTGAGCATGTGTTTTAATGGTTTTCTAGGAATGATGTTGAGGAAATAATCTTTTGTGAAAGGGCCTTGATGGTGTAGGCTATTTCCTGGATAAAACCATTTTCTCGGTAATTGGGAGATGAGTCAGGCTCATGCATGCAAAACTAACTTCTCTACTGAGTCACTCCAGTTTTGGGCCAGCATTCTCAACTGGATGCTGCCACGAGGAGTGGCCAAAACAGCCTCTGCCATACATCAGACCAGTAGTGCAAATTGGCCATGAAATAGGATCAGGTGACTGTGGGGCCATCAAATTTAGCCAGACCATACCAGTAAACTCAGGATCAGTGATGCTCTGAAACACCAGCTGAGCCCAATGAGAATGACATTTCATAATAACCATCTCAGTTTGGAGCCACAACAGGGAGCAATTGGCCCATGTTCTTTTTCCACTGGGCCTGGCTATGAAGAGATCAGAGGTTTCAAAATTCCCTTTTATGTCATCCCCACAGGCTGGCTGGAATCAGCCAAAATCCCAGAATCCATATCTTTCTTTATTGCCGACACTTCTTGTTGGCATTCTTCACGTTGTGTCACCTGCCTACGGAGCCAACAGGCTGTCAGTGGTGATTAGCAGTAAAATCATACACCATTCAGGGCTCTGTGGTGCCTCAAGTGATTTTGTTTGCATCCAGGCTGGGAGCAGAATAACAAGCCAGGTTTTAATTCACATTGTAATTTGAGTGTGAGTCTGTGCATGGATGTTCTTATCTCTGCGTGCTCCATTTCAGTGGAGCTCAAACTCATTCAAAGTCACTCAAGTTAAATCAAAAGTGAGAGCTTGGAGAATGAATGGAAAATGAATAATCACACAATTACCTTCAACTAATACAACATATATAAATGCAACCAGAACTAGCTTTTCCAACAAGTTCCTGTTCACAGGTAGCCCTCAGTGTGACACATCAAATGCAATGCTGAGTAAAGCCGGTCATTCTCACAGTCCTGTCCTTGACTTTCATTCATCAGCAGATGAAAGGCTCCAGCTATGGCTCCTGGAAAGAGGACTACTGAAACCCCTTCTCCTTCACAGTAGGAATATTTCATATTGAGCAAAGCAAAGTATTTTTTCTTTCACATAGAATTGACACATTTTAAAATGTCTTTCAAAGTGTTGTTTAGACACTTGCTCTTTTGTGTGCTGAGTCAAAGACCCAAAAACTAGCTAATAACCATGGATGATGCTGTCTTTATAGGAATGCCTTGTGAATAGGCTGTACAAAAGGAATGGTTTCTCTGATTATGTGCTTTTCTTATATGGCCTTTACTGTAAAGAAATTACAAGGCTTTTTTGTTTATTATCTTATTTTCATATACACTGATGAAGTTCTAGTTTTATGGGTGTAAAATTAATGTGACATAAGTTCAATCACTATTTCTACTATGACTTGCATACATCAATATTAACTCACTGATCCTCCTGGAGCCTCCTTCTGCAATGGAAAAGCTGAAGACAATGGAAATCTACAGCAGAGCTAGAAAATAAATCAAGCCCTTTGCGTTTTGTTCCTGTGCCCTGACAACACTTTATCTTCTTACTCTTTGTAACATAGTAAGTTTCACAGAATTTTTATTATTGTAACACTTGTGTAATTCAAACTCTGTTACTTTTTCTTCTGACCTTGTAGATTCATTAGATAACTGGTCCTTGCTTTTCTTTCTGTATCTTAGAGGTATATTCTTACTCCTCTCAGCTCTTTGCCAGGCTCAACTTCCCCAGTCCCTTAGGCTTCTCCCACATGGCAGGTTACAGAGATGTCTCATTCTGGCTGCTCTCCTGAGCTCTCTCCTGGTCTCAGTCCTTCAGCAAGTTCAGCGTCCATCTCATCCTCCCTTTGCTACAATGAAGAAGTGTTTGGATGTGTCTTACTATGGAGCAGATTTGAACTAGATTTCCAGAAGTCAACAGCTGCATTGGGCCATTGAAATGGCAAAGCTGGTTCTAGTTCTTGGAAACATGCAAAGTTTTAAAATGGATCTAATGAAAGTTTGGCTTTCGATATCCCCTGTCTGTGAGCATTTGATGTGCTCCACAGCTTTGAGTCTCCTAGTTATTTACAGCTAGCTATTTGTATACTCAATGGGCTCCACTGTGTGAGGAAACTGTTTAAAAATACATTTTAAAGAGATTATTTCACTTCATGTGGGTTTTTTCCAGCAGTGTGGTTTTTAAAAATGTTTTTTAAAACCTGTGTAGTGCACAGCTATGAAGTTGTACCTTAAAAGGTGAAGCAGAGCCCTTCAGTTGCCGAGAGTGCTCAAGGGAGCTGCTGTTGGAGCACATTGCAAGCCCTGTGCACTGCTTGAAAGCTTGGTGGGAGTTTTGCTTCTCTGTGAAGGAAAAACAGTGATAACGTTGTGCAGAAGCAGGCAGGAAAGGTTATTCAAAAATTGCTTCAATATGGCCCTTGCTATAACATTATCTGAATTGGCCTGGATATTTAAAAGGGAATTAACCATAATGATCTCACTCTGTTGCTTTTTCCTTTTGTTTCTACTTTTCCCAGAAAAAAAATTAATTTGGTTCATCAACAAAGCTCAGTTAGGGCTTCTGCTCAGATTTCTCATGTCCAACCTATCTCTCTGCCATGTCTGTATCTGCCGGGAAGGAGCACTAAGGCTACCCTCAAATATGGAAAGCCATGACAACAAAATAATTCCCATCTAATCCCGCTCTCTTGATTAATGTCTGCTACCCTGAAAGAGGTGGCCAGTCAGCCAGGTCGAGCTTCAGGGGGAGCTGAGCACGCCAGTTTGCCCTCTTGCTCAGTAGCTTCTCTGTTAGGGCAAGGCAGCCTGCATGGAGATCCTGTGGGTCAGGAAAATGGTGATGATTTCTCAGCTGGGTGGAAGCAGTCTCTGAAAGGACATCTGCCTGCTGCAGATAAAACAGCTGTGCAGAGAGGTTGAAAATTATGGGACTTCAGAAAACAATGAAGCCCTGTAAATATGGTTGCTCATTGATTAATCTCCAAAGTGGCAAATGTATCACATTCTTAAAACAACGGTAAAATCTCATTTTACAAAATTTATTTTTGAGCCATAACAGACCGAAGATTATTTTAATAAAACAACAGACCTCTTTCCCACGTCCTATAAATTAAAATAAACTCTCAGCTTGGAGCAATATTTTTGGTCAAGTTATAAATGAAAAGTACACCAAGAAAAGCTTCTTACAGAAATCCAGAAAGCAGTTGCTATAATTCTCAATAGCAGACCAGTATCTACAAGTTTTATCCATACATTCTTTGCATGTACTGCAGCAGTAATTGGTGGCTGAGCCCCTTGCTTTCAAATGACGTGCTAAAAGCAGCTTTCTGGCCACAAGACAAGAATAGTTTAAGTTAGTCAACTTAATTTTGCAAGCAGCCTTCCTACCCTGTCATAAATTCTCTTTGCAAAATGCTGTGACAATAAATTCCTTAAAAGCAAGTACAAGTGGAGTATGGTTTCTAGGGAGAGTTAATATCTGTTATTTGACCAGCTGATTTATCCAAAAGCACGTTTGTTTTTTCGCAGACAGGTTTTTTGGTTCAAATTTGATTTGTGTAAAATCTCAAAAAAACATACCTATTCAAAATATTCATGATGAATTCAAAGGTTTTAAAATATTCTTCTCAAGCTTGTGCAAATTTTTTAAAATTATAACCCTCAGAGGTTCCTGCTGAATTTTGTGTGCCTCACGTTGAGCAGAATTACTTTTGTTCTTTTTCACTATTCACTCTGTCTGAACAAAATCTTCCAGTTTTGTGTTTGCCATCCAAAAATCCTTTTCATCTCCTTCTTCTCTGCATTAAAATTTCACAAGTATTAAATTCCATGTTGAAAAAATTACCTTCACACACTTCCATACAATTTGATACCAAAAATGTTTGGAAGGCAAAGCAACATTCCAAATGCTAAAAATCATCTGAAAGGGAACAATCAGCCAGAGTATGAAGCTTAATTATTTTTTTCCCCCAAAATAAAAAAATAACTCTCACACACTTCTTAAGCAAAAAAATTGGATAAAAAATAAAGAAGCTAGAAGTGGCTGGAAAAGATCTTCTGAGGAGTGATTATTTTTTTCCCCACTAGCAAAATAGGTATGGAAAATATAAGTATGCACAGCTGTGTTTATTCCAATGATTAGACATTCTATTTCTCAGTGACCTCTCTGCATTGAGCTGGCAAGGCACCTGGGTATGCTTAGAAGTGTCTCATTCATACATTTACATTTATTCAGCTCGGACCTTTCTTTCTCCCTCCCATGCCCTTTTCTTCTCTGAACAGACCACAGAAAAAAACAGCTAAACCTGGTGCACTCCTTCCTTTCTCCACTTTTTCTCGTGTTTGCAAGGTGTCCATTCAGACTCTACTCTGTGCCTTTACACATTTTAAATGAAAGCATTAGCACTATTTTAACAGTGAGCATAAAACCTTCTTTTTCAGGCTGAATCAGATGAAAGAGTGGCTGCAGTGTATCATGTAATGCGACTGCGCACACGCTGTACCAGAAGTGCGATAGAAGCTAAGCCCCAGTGTCTGCATTTCCCATGCTCGACATCTGCACTTACTTTTTATTAATGCAAAATATGCGTGCATGTATAATCTGGGCTATCTTTGCACTAGTGCCTGACTGCTCTGGTTGATATTGATGGATGCTTAGTTGGTATAGATAGATTTACTTATAGGAAAAGAAGGTCAGCACAGAAATTTTGCAATCCAGATTGTGTTATTGATGTAGAAGTAAGACAGAGAGGGGTTAAAGGGTTTCCTTGCTGTCATCAAAGAAGTTTGGTACAGAGCTGAAATTCCCCCTAGGTCTTGAGTCTCACTCCAATGCCCTACTTGCTACTTCAGCCTTCCTCTGCAAGTATGCATGAGACTTGGAAGCAGGGCTTCCATATTTGCTTCTCTTCTACTATCACTGAAACAAAAAGCAGAATTTCCAGTAAACTGAAAATTGTCAGATCAATTCAAGATGGATTCCCTCAAGCTTATTATAGTTTCTCCCCCTGCTTCTTTGGATATCTAGGTATTTCAGAGCACTAAATACTGACTGCAAACTGTAGATCCAGTTCTTTTAATAACTGCATCTTAACATATTTTTGGTTTCCTTAGAGGTACTGTAAATTTAAGCTGAAGAAATTTGACTGTATATACACAGAATTAGAGTAAATGAAATGGCAATCAGAAGCATCTGTACATCAGACACTCATTTTCCTTTCCATTCAAGCTATCTGAATTCATCAGCTGGCCTTCATACAGTGTTCTGTGTTCAATACAATGTCTCATATCACCTCCACTCTGTCAAAATAGCTTTCTTTTTTTCTGCTTCAAAACCATGACTCAAAAGCTCTGAATTGCTGTTAGGTATTAGTCAAAGATTCATTTGATTTACTGTTTTGGTCATTTCTTACAGGAAATGTTTACAAAGGGGCAACTCCCTTATGTGTATTAATTATATGATTAGGATGTGTTTGCATTTGCCATATTGGTCTTCTTTTCTAGGGGGTCAGTCTTGCACAGAGCTGAGTGTCCAAAGCTTTCCACTGTGGTCCATAGAAGTGCTCACCCAGCTGCAGTGCCCTTCCTGTGCAGAATCAAGCTATCTGTTCTCAGGACTTATTTAAACACAATCTAAAGAGAGAATTACTGGGAGATTTCTTGCACCCTCACTCCACAGCAAGGCTGAAAAGTCCTGAAACTGGAACACAGGAAAACTCAACATGGTAACCCACCTCTTCATGCACTCCCCAACATCATCCTTCAGAGCTGAGGAAATTGTGGGCAGATCAAAACGCCTTCACAGCAGAGCAATCTTATAATTAGATTTGTAAGGAAGTGTGAAGAAAAGATTGAACTCTGAGACAAATGGGTTTCTGTGTATTGCTTTGCCTGCCTTTGGCTAGCCTGTTAATGCACTGGAATCTATACAGCCAAATCTGTATAGTTTGGTTGTGGAAAAGGGAGATAAGCAACTTCCAACAAGTTGGAAGAAAATGAAGGGAGTAAACAAAAATGAAAGTAAGAAATAGAAACATCTAGGCTGAAAGGAGAGGGAGAGAAAGCAGTAATGGGGATACAATATGAAACGTTTTCTTTGCACTTGAACTGGAAGACTTTTCAAGTGGGACATTTAATTTGAAGCCAGACAAAGTACTAGCTTATACACTTGTGTTACTAACCTTTTGTGTTACAGGACTGAACTAGTACTGAAAGGCGTAGATGCATGGAGTAGTTTCCTCCAGTGACAAAGCTGATTTAACAGCTTTCCACCACCTCAATTAAATTTTTTGAGCTACAGAAAAGAACAACTATTTTTCTCAACTGCTAATACTTTTTAAACGTGGATTATCTCATTTGCCCAGTTTTTAATGTTGCCATGAGAAGCTTGTCCTGCTGAGCATGCACTGAAGCACTCCAGCAGGGACAGCAAGTGTGAGTGGTAGTGATAGTGGACATTGGAGGGAAACATCCCCTGTAACACCAGAGAAACTACATGCTCTAAGTACCCTCTGCTGCTTTGTAGGGATTTTCCTCTGCTCAGCAGAAGGAAGGAAAGGGGACAACACTTGGGTTTGGCTGTCCAGAAGCCTCCAAGGGATTTAAGCACCAACGCCCCATGAAATGTAATGGGCAGGAGGTGCCTGAATCCTTCAGACCCTTTGGGATCACATCTGAGAAGAGCCCCAAGGAGAGATCGCCTTGGGATGGGACAGGATGGGGCAGCCATGACTGCAGGATCCCAGCCTTCTTGCAAAGCTGATGTGTCAGGCCATGTTGAGGTGGGGAGACCCAGGGAATGCTGGGGGAGCAGGTTTATGAGGTTCCTTTGAGCTCAAAGCATTTTGTGAGGGGTGGAGAAGGGCTTCCTCCCCAGCCCAGGATGAAAGGAGGGCTGGAGGGAAGGGGTAGGAACCTGCAGCCGTCTGTGCCCTGGCCCCGGAGGGAAAGGTGGTGTGTTTGCCGCCTTCACCCCTCCTACCTTTCAGCCACATTAAAAGCCTGATTATTCATGCTTGATGTCAGCAAGGCAGAGCCCCACTACCCGCTGCTCCCAGATCCCTTCCCCGAGGGGCCAGATTACCCCGGCGTGCACCAGCCCATTCGGGGTGGGGTTCGCAGGGTGCCCAGGCAGGCAGGGGCCCAGGACTGGCACCCTCAGCCCCATGCGGCACCTGCTTTGTGGGTGCCATGTCCCTGGGAGACATTGCTTCCCTGGCCTCTGAGGGATGGTGGTGGTTGTCAAGAAGTGGCTGCTTCTCTCCGTGCCACAGGCTGTGAGCTCCTTGGGGTGACGGCTGGTGGGCCAGAGACCTGGGTGCTGCGGCAGCACATGGGTACCATGCGTTCTTCAGTCACACTGGCCATGCTGCTCCTGATGGAGCCAGCCCTGGGACAAGGAGACAAGAAGGGACATCCAACTACCCCACTGAGTGGCTAGGAGCACCGAGAGATGACCTGAAATTTCAAGAGGAAGGAGCAGGATGGGAGAGGACTGAATTGACCCTTTTTTCCCCTTACCATTCACATGCTTACCGATTTTTATCAGACTTTCTCGCTGCAGGGCAAAGTGTTTCTTTATAGTTCCTTCCAAAGCACTGCTGCCAAATTCAGGCTGTGGTTGCAGCAGCTGTAACCCATCCCCCAAGGCCTGCCCGCTCTGATCTGGAAGCAGTTCGGCAGGAGTGGCTGAGAGCACTTGCGTAAGTCTGGGGGGCTTTAAGTCAGACTTTGGTATCCTCTATGGCCCCTTTGCATGCAGTGCTGTGAGCATTTTGTTCAGGGCTTTTGCCAGCTTTCACAAAAGCGGTTTGCCAAAATGCATGTGGTCATGGAAAAATCTTGCCACTGCACCCTTGTAGCCTGGCTGCTGCAGAGCCAGGGACAGCTGGGCTGCGCAGCACGTTTTTGGGCACTGTGGGCTTCCCCGGGGTCCTCTCCCCAGGATGGGATTTCCTGGCCAGTGGATGGAAACAACAGGCCATTAATGCTTGTGTGGTGTGAGAGATGGGCGGAGGAGGGCCAGGTGTGAAATCCACAGTACGCACCCAGCACTGCCAAGCCCAAAGCAAGAGTCACCTTAGTGGCAGCCCCAGGATGGGGCACAGGCAAGCCAGGCAAGCCAGCTCTGCCTTCCCCCACAGCTGAAGACAAGGGGGTCACATTCTTGCAGGCAGAATTAGACACTCCTATTGCCTGTCTGGGCTATTTTTGTCTCTCTCTTCCCCCCCCTTCCCCAGCAGAGACTTGCTCATTTGTAATAGGAAGGTTCATTGTTTTCCCATCTGATATTTCTTTGATTACTTAAAAAGAAATCCCAGAGGCTTGTTTTCACAAAATAGTGATTGCATAATTGATGTGATTATGATGTATTTTGCTGTGTCACTGCAGCTCACTTGATTATTTTGAGAAGCTCTGAGCACTGTTAGTGCTGCCATGTGTTGTGCGTGCATGGCCCAGGCTTTCATCCCCCTCCACATGTGTGCAAGAGCCTTTCAAACACTGTTTCCTCCAGCGGGGACTGCACGAGACCTTCCTTGGCACAAGGAAAAGGATGCAGATCCACAAAAGGCTAATAGTAATGAAACGACAAATACTGTGGGGTGAGCTGCAAAGCTTCTTCTGATTTAAATAATGACTTTCTGGTGTGAATAATCTCCCTAAAATCAGATTTATCATGTGAATGAGTACACAGGTAAAATCACGGGGCCAAATTCCCTGACTAAAAATGTACAGATAAAGCAAATGTAGACCAGCCAGTTGCGCTGGAAATAAAATTCTTCTGAATAAAAAAACATTCAGCAGGTTATTAATGGTAATTACTAATTGTAACCCGAAAATGTATCAGCTAGCTGCAGGTAGAAATATTTAAGAGCTCACCCAGGGAAGTGTTGTGAGAGAACATCACCTTCCCTTTTCTTGGCTCAAACTTTTAAATTATTTTCAGCTTGAGAGTAGAGACCATCCTAAGAGTCCTTTCTTTTTCCTGGTGACATTTTTTTCTTTTTCTTTTTTTTTTCTGTATTCTCCTTCCTTGTCTTTTTAATTCAGGCATCAAACACTGACCTCAGTAAAGCTTCTTGGCCAAATTTCCAGATTTCTGAACCTTTTTCTTTTTTTTCTCAACATGTGTGCAATTTTCACTATTTTTGCCCAGTGGTGACCTCTGGAATTCCAGAATAATTTTCCCTTCCCTTCCTGGTGCCCTCACGTGACCCAGGAACACAAACATCTGAGAGACCTCTGGGCATCTTCACATCTGTTGGTATATAAGATCAGAGCCATTGTGTGATGTATTTTTAACAGCAGGTGTTGGGTTTGGAGAAGGGTGCGTTGGTTTTTGAGGAGCTGGGCAGAATCTGCACTTAATTCTTAGTTCCCAGGCTATTTAGGAACATCTTAAAAACACACTTAATCTGTTTGTACAAATTTAACATTGCAAAACCACAATAAGGAATTGCTAATCAAGTGCAAGCCTGGATTTACTTTCAGCTTTGCATCATTGCTGTCCTAAAAAACCAGAGAAAACCCCACCCAAACAACAAAAAAACCCCCACCATTAAACTTTAAAGCTGAGTCCAATATTCTAGTTTATCATTTATTTTCATGAAATACTATTGATTGATTACCTGAAGCCTGTTAATTATTATTTAGTCACGGTTTTCAACACAAACTCCTTAAAGCACCAAAACAAACAGTGTGGATGTTTTATCTTTTGCCAATTAACACAGTTTGAACACAACTTAAAATAGGCTGTTAACTCAAGGTCTGATTCACAACTGCATCTCTCCCAGTTGTGCCTCTGTAATCCCATTGATTTCCATGCCATTGTGGGAACCTTGGTGCAAAATGAAAGAAATTTTTTTTTTTTTAATTGACAACCCTGCTCCATGTGTAAAGGAGCTTATGGCACACCAAAGCCACACATATGACTCTCTTCTATGGTCCATTAGTAGAAATTTAGCATCTAAATTAGAGAAACAGTATAAGCAGAGTGTTTCCCCAAAATACCATTGAAATCCTATTTTCACAGAACTCTCAAATTTTCTTAGCAGATAAATCTAAAATGGTGCTTAGTGTTCAGTTATCTGCCAGGTATAAATGGTACAAATGGATGATTACTTTAAATACATATTCTCTGAGAAGGGAGTTATGGGGCCTCACAAAAGCATCAAGCTGTGACTACTTTCAGGAAATCACTTGGAAATAAATAAAATGATAAAGGTTGCTTGCAAGTCCTTAAATTCTCATTGCCTTTTTAGGCAGATAATTGAATCCAGTATGAGCTGTAATTCATTTCTGGTATCACTAAGGAACAAATTATTTATTATTTGGGAGTTGAGACTGAATGACCTGACAGGTTCTTTCAGTTACAGCATCTATGATTGTAATTCTCATGGCACCCATAGCATGTGTGTATCCACACTAAAATAAAGAGGGAGATTTTAGCCTAGTTAAAATTGGTGAGATTTTGTTGGTGGTGTTTTCACCAGGAACATGGGTTCATCTGTCCGCTTTTCTAGGCTACATTTGAATTTTTGCCTCATGACCTGTTGTGTTTCCTCTGACTGGAGTAAGAATAGCTATTTCCAAGTAGTTATTTTTAATAACATGCCATGTGTGGCTACTTCTGAAATGGAAGGCCCTTACTGTGGATTGACTCTGTCTGTTCTTGATTCATCCCAGCTGCTGGGTGTTGAATTTTTGTCCTCCTTTATCCCAAATTTTAACATAGAAAGGCACTAAGGGGATGTGTATGGACCTGACATCCCAGGAGCAACCCAAAATCCCTGCCTCCTCCCAGCTGCCTCCTGCTGTTGCTGACATAACCGCTGCTGTCTCAGAGCCAAGCAAATAGCAGCCAAACACGACCACGTGCACACAGCTTGTTGCCCTAGTCAGGACCCACATGCTGGCCTCTCCTCGCCGTCTGCACCCACATCAGGTTTTATCAGGTGAGATACGGCTTGCCACAGTATCTGAATCCCTCTACTTTACATCCAGCAAAGCATGCCTTGCATGGTCAGAGACATGGCTTTCAGATGACCAAAGCTGTTTCTTGAAGGATGGGATACCTGCAGGTGAAACTCCTTTTCATTTCTTTTTTTAAGTCATCCTTATTCTACAATTGAGGAAATGACACAATTGACTGTCTGGGCATATATCAAGGTCTCATCCTTTGGGCTGCTGGCCTTTATGGTGCTGCAAATGCTGTTTCCAGTCCTGTGCGCTGCACTCCCAGAATAACACAGGACAACCGGGAAGATTTCATGGAGCAACTATGTGAAGAGCTGGAGGAAATAAGACCTCTGAAGGAAGGGCAAAAGCATTGGGGTTTCTTAGCCTTGAAAAAAATGCTAAGGAGTGACAAAATGAACCTATGTGGAAGGCAGCTGCAGAGAGGAAAGACTTATCTTGCATGTCTGTAGGGATAAAGCAAAGCTTGAGCTTCAGTGGGAGGAACTCATGAAGAGTAAGGGTAGCAAAGCAGCAGAGCAGGTTGCCTGAAAAAGCTATGGAGGTTTTTAAGAAAAGGTCAGTCAGGACTGGATGACTGTAACAGCCCATTCTGTCTTGGGTTCTGGTATCTCCAAGGATCTCTACCAGCCACATAAGTTTTCAGAGATTCTAAGGAGAATAAGAGTTTTTCCATTCACTTCAGTGTAAATAGAATAAAAAACAAAGTAAAGGAGGTCTCTATTTCAGTAGTTGTGCTACTGATAGTGGTAGAGGATGGATTTTGGGAAGCTCTTTGTTAAGATGCCCAGGATAAACAACCCCCACAGTCTGTGCAGCTGTAGCTACCCTCTTGCTTTTCTCCATCTGGTGCTGTGAAGTGCTCACTGTGCATCAGGTCCTATGTCCTGTAATGAGATACAGCAATGGACATCTTCTCCAAGCATATCAGACACACATCACCATTTTGCAAATACAACAAAAAAAAAATCTTTAAAGTGGTCATAAATACTTTGCAAACATTTCTATTCCCAGTTAGTTGTGTCCATAGGGCGTTATGAAACCCATTGTGATTGTGCAAATTTGTTTTACACTACAACTGGCTCCATAACTGACCTGAACTGACTTGGAGTGTTTTTTAAGAAATATTAAAATAATTATAACTTCAATTCCAGAGATATACTCATGTACAGCTTGGTCTTAGCATCTTTCACAGCACAAGAACCATAACCAATAAAGCAGAGAAACTGTGGACAGTTATCCAGTCAAAGTAGTGGAGAAGTCACAACAAGCATACAGGGTCCTTTCATCTGCCCTGTGATGTTTTTAAGTTCCTAGAAACCTGCTTCATTCCACTTAGAATACAATTTGAGTTAGCCTTCAGACACTGAGGATGCTTTCATACAGTACTCAGCAACTTAGGTAGCTGTCCTGAAGTAACAAAGGTAGTATTTTTTTCCTCTTTCATCATTCCCAAGAGACTGGAGGCCAATCATCTCCTTCTGTCCTCTGCCAGACTTCTGCTGTTGCCAAGTGTTGTCTCCCTTGCCTCTACTCTCTGAGCAAAACAGCCAGTGCTGGTAGAGCTGCACTCACCACCGGCCCAAATGTCAAACCTAAAATGTCTCTTCTGGTTTTTAGTACAGGGATAGGATATGGTGGCAGGGGAAGGGGCAGGTAAAATCCCAAGTGTTTTTAAGATAGGGTGAGAGATGAAGGGTGGTACCTGCGAAATAATGATCAGGATTTGTTAACAGTGGATGCCCTGTGTTTCTATGAATGATGTTACAGAAGGTCCAAGGTAGTTGAGACCTGACAAGCCCTACACACACTGTCACAACAAAGAAGTGCCGTGGGAACACACAATTCCATTCTTGGACATTTCAAGCCTGACACTAGCTAAGGCCAGTGAGTGATTTCCAGAGAAGAGTCAAAAGGTCTCTGGTGGTGTTGCCCACTGAAACTGAAGCTCTTTATGTTGTGTACTAAGGCTGCTGTGTTGAAAAAAAGGGCCAACAAAAAGAAAGCAGAAGGAAACAATGAGGAGATAGAAAAGCATATGCCTTGTCCTTCAAAAAGAGTTTGCTGACCTGTGCAAGTTGGTAGACAGCCTACCTCTTGTCTCTACATCAGCAAGTCCTCTCTTGTACAGTTAGTGCCTATGCTGATACTTTCAGAGAGGACAGACTCAGAGGGTAGCTCTCACTTTGGTTCAGTAAATCTACCACTAGCATTTTCATCCATGCTGATTGCACTTGGTTTCTCTCCTACTTTCTCCTCACTTGGCCCAATGAGAACCTCCTGACTGGCCCATCCACAGGGACATCTTCAAGAGCAGGTGTACCTTCAACCACAGAAATTACTTGAGACTCGTGCATTTGGGATAGACAGGGTCCCCTTGCTTGAAGGGGATGAACCTCATTTCACACATGCTGTGTGGGTGCTCTGACTACTGAACCACAGAGGTTCACCATAATTTTTCTTACTGAGCTTTGCATGGTACCTGATCTGGAAGGTGTGCTCTGAAAATGCATGTCAGGTCAGGCCTGGCAAGCAGGGGGTAATGCTTTGTTTGCAAATCCCAGAAGAGCTTAGATGTGATTTAGGCGCTCGGAGGCTCATGATGTTAAGACCTTGGCAAGTTCTGGGCTGATATTTGGGAATTTTTCTGGCAGGGAAATAGACACCTCTGGGCATATGCAGAAGCTCAATGGGAATGCAAATGGTGGTGCTAAGAAGTACAGCAGCAGGCAAGTGGTGCTAGGTGAGTAAACTTTTTTGTGAATCTAGTCCAAATCCACTGCATATAAATGAGGATAATATCTGAAATGCTGGAACAGTGATCTGAAGGAGGTGTGGACTTGAAAAGGAAGACGCTAATAAAACCAGGAGAGATCTAATGGAATAGAAAAATTCCATTTAATGAGCTCATCCGGTGAGGATTGTGTAGCAATATTTAATTCCCTGTTAAAAAACAGACCCTCTGCACTTGGAGCTTACCTTGAGTTACAGAGAAGGGTGGCTAGGACATGACTGGCAGAATCGATAATGTCCCGAGGATGGGCTGAAATCTTACACTGCGTTCATGTAAAAACACAAATGCTTCTTTGCCTCTATCCAACCTTGATGCATAGAATTGCTTTGAGTTGCAAGCAGGCTAATTAATCTGGTCTGTGCCTGCTCATCAAACCTTTCTTGTGGTAAGAGCATTTCTAGCCGGTTTAAGTGAAAGTTCTTCTATTTTGGAGAAAATTGCCTTGTGTTTCAAGTTCCGGGTTATCCAATGGGATTTTGGATAGAATAAAGACACTCTGCTGCAGCATGCTGCCCATTTGAGGGGCAGAAGTGGTGCCTCTTTCAGTTACTTGGCACTAGGCATCCAGATGGACATACACAGTCGTAGGACTTCATGCGAGCTCAGCACTGTTCATCTTATCTCTCATGGCCACATTGATGCTGCTCTAGTAACACCTTACGGGCTACTACAGCTTGGCTGCCCTGAGAGCACATTGTGTGCCTATGACCTGTCTTCTTTCCATCCTCCCTGCTGAGGCTCAGGGCAGTCAAGCTGGGCTCTGTTCTCAAAGGTTCTCTGCGATTTGGTTCATGCAGCCAGTATCTGTTTTAAGTCCTGGCAGGAATGTCACACTTTACACTTAGAGTTAGCTGAATCTGAGCAAAACACTTTACCTTATCCATTACTAAAAGTTGAACTGCCATTGTAGTTGCTAGAAAAACATGTTTTTCTTCTTGGCCTGTCTTTTCTTTTGTGTGGCATCTCCATTTTGATGTGGAGAATATCTTTTAGCATGCAAATGCATCTAACCTCGACAGCATGGTTCATGTTGGATGCAGTATGTTTGCACAGTGGTGTTCTGGAAGAAAGCAGATTTTCCCTGTGGTGTACAGATGGATTCACCTTAACCCCCAAAATGGGTGCTATTGTTGTTGCTTTTCTCTGCACACTGTAGAAGAAACACAGGGAAAGAGCAGACATGAAATAGATTCTTTCAAATAAACTCCAGACAGAACAATGGATGAAATGAGTCTCTTTAAGGTTTCTGTGTCATCAAATGTTACTGTTGACACTCTGAATGTAGCAATAGTTGTTACACTAATTAGAGTGGTGTAGTTCTAGAAACAGGAACTGTGAAAAAAATGTGTCTAGAAGGTACTAATAATCTTTTGATACCTGCATTTTTGCCATTCTTTATTATTATAATGAGAGCGTTAAAGTGCAGAGGAGAAATCATGTGTGTCCTTAATAAAGAACGAAGCAGCACAGTTGTTATCATCTTGAGTATCATATTCATTTAAAATCAAGTAGACAACTCAAAGGTTAAGAGGTTTAATGTTCCTGAACTGTACAATTGAAGCATTATAGTCCAGGTTATTGTTGGCAATTATTCAAAGTGCTTGGGAGTTTTTATTAGAAATTTCTTTTTCCATAAGAAAGTCCCCCACAACTTTCACCAGCATTGCAGTGTGACCATTTAACAAGCAGATACTTCTGTACAAAGTGCATCACACGATGTTGTCATGACATAATTTGCTCCCAGCTATTTATATGCTGTTAGATAACCATCGTCAAACAATCTTCCACCTCTCTTGAGTTTTCATGCCATGTGTCTTTCCAGTGAAAATCAGAAAGCTTAAAAAGCTCTGTATTTAGAGAATAATGTGATCTCCTGTGTGCATTCCTCCCAACATGAGGAGTATGCCATTTACTTGCAGCTTTTCCAAGCACAAGAAACAGACAGACTTTACTAAACAGCTAGTGCACCAGCAAGCCTATTGGACTATGATGTGATAAAAAACAATGAGCACAGAATGAACATTATGTTGAAGGAAGCCAGCTAACCAGAAGGAAGAGAGGAAGCTTAAAGATGAAATATGGATAGTTTAGGAGTGTGTTAAATGCAAAGCTGAACTCCACGTCTCAAACACAAGCAACCATAAAAGCTAATGGATACAATTTTTTAAAATAAGGTCCCCATAGAAAATGGGGGAGGTGGCCTACATGCTGGAAAAGATGTATATGAGCCTGAATCAGACCAAGGAACCTGAGAACACTTTTGCAGGAAACTGCAAAACCTAAGAAATGCACTGACAGAAAGCTGACCCTTTACTGAAGGCCAAGATTCAGACTCTCTTGCCTACTTTTTATGTCTTTAAGCCCTTCATGATATTCTAGAAGGAACAAAACTGCTGGGTGTTTTGTATTACTTCTCTTCCACTTGATCAGTCACAGCTGTATTGTCTTCCTTTGGTCCCTTAATAGAGGCTTGTTGGCAAATACATGTACTACAGGATGGGTGTTCCCGGTCACGTTCTTAAACTCACAGCCTTCTACTTTAGCAGTTAATTTACAGCCAGGTGCCTACAAATCAAGACCTTTCAATTGTGACTGTTTAATCTGCTCATACGATTTATGGAAGTTACAGTTTAGACTCTATTTGAGCAGCATCTATCTGAATCAGCTGTATCTCAGCTAGCTGAGTTTCTTTCTAAACTCTTAACAAAACTCAACCAGAGAGTGAATTCATTCCTGTTTAGAGATCCTCCCACAGCCCAGAAGGACCACTAAACAAGCTACATGAGTAGCTTTGCCTTTATGCATATGCACATTATTCCAGTTTTACTTTATTAGTTCAGAATATTGAATTGTCTTTAACTTTTGTTGCGATAGATACATTTGTCTTTTCATAGCAGTATCCAACAGTCTTTCCAGATCATTTCAAACCCTTGTAAAAGAAAAAGTCACCAGTACTTCCTTGTACACTGTGACCCATACGGAGACTAAAGAAACTTCATTAAATAATTTGCTGGTCAACAAATCAAGTGTTTTGGTGAACTGAGACAGAAATTTAGTTCTGCAGTAAAGTTCCCTTACTTGTCAACAGCACATCATGTCTCAGACTCAGTAGTTGAAGTGTCCTTGCTATTACACAAGAAAGGACACTATCTGATGTAGCTGAGATGCAGTTCCTTCAGGATGGATAAAATAAAATGCCAAGAAAACAGGGCTGAGCAGAGAGGTGGAATAACAGACATCACCCTTACCAACATTTTCCCTGATTCGCCTATGCTGCAGTGATGAAGTCATATAGGAACCCCTTAACACGAGCTCCAAGCCTGTGTGGACAAGTAACCTAGAAACTAGAGTGACTCTCCAGGCTCTGACCATTTATTGCAAAAAGCTCCTTCAAGGCCCTGCATGGACCCTGCTGAGGGTGAGGACTGGAGGTTCTGGGCCCCAGCAGTACCATGCTGAGTAACGCCAATCCATGATGATGGGGACTGTCGTGGAGGTGCCTTCCCCATTCAGTAAGTGTCACACATCATCAGCATTATTAAAAAAAAACCTGACGGAGAAATAGCCATCTGTGCTCCTCTAACTAGCTGATTCCCCTGACCTCTGGCATGATCCCATCCTTGTCTGATTGACTCATAACCAGTTCTGCTTCATCCAAGCCACAGCTGCGTCAAGGCACAGTGAGAGCCAATCAACCCTACCAACTTTGTCTGTGTTTCATGACAGTTTAATCACTGAGAATTGTCTCAGTGTTGAAATATTTTCCCTTGGGGTTTTGGACAGCAGGATTATATCAAGGCAAACGGAACCAGAAAGTGAAAAAGGCACTTGCCCTCATTCAAATCCTTTGGAGTTGATACAAAACCACCTCTTATGTTGCCTTTGCAGTGAGTATGCATACTTATTATGAGTCCTCCACCTCGTGCAGTCATAGTGGCTCACAATACAGCTGAAATGGCTGCATTTTACATTCTTCTTTCATTGACTTCAGTGATGACATAAGTTAGAGGATACAGCCTAGAAAGATAGTCAGTCTCACCATCCATGTTAGCTGAAATGAGGAAAATGTACCGGACAATGTGAACTGATGGCAAATATATTATTCCCTGGGCCAGATTCACTCTGAATCAGGAATTAGTACTGAGGTATTCAGAGTTAGACTGCTCCATAACCAGGCTGAGTGGGAACAGCATCAGAGGAACAATTTGTATTCCAACAGTGCCATTTTCAGGTTATAGTACTGAGTGCATAGTGTCATGTTTACCCCCGCATCATATTTTTATACTGTCTGATAGTGTACAACTGATGTGGCTCAAATTGCTGTGTTGTGATTTGCAAAAAAAAACCAAAATGGAAAGATAATAGAATTGAGTACAGAGCACTGCTAATATGAGACCTGAGTGCTTTCACCCTTCACTGGAACAAGCATCCAGAGATGCTTGTTCACTGCTTTTGTTAGAAATATCTAATCAAACCAATATTATTAATATGTATGACAAAATTATCACATACACAAGTAACACTGCTGTAAAGAAAATACTTTTTTCAACGATGTTACAGAAATTATAGGTCGCTGCATCCACCAAAGTTATTTTAGCAGAGCTATGTTGTTAGCACTGGAACTAAGCCATGTTTTCATAGTCAAATGATAGGCCTTTTCTAAGGTCATGCCCACCCAGTACAAAGCCCACTAAGTGCTTCATTGAAAAGGCTAAATGGAATTCACACTTCTCAGGCAATCGTTTTATTATGATCAATATGAGTATTCACAACGTAATTTTTCAAATCTTGGAAATAAAGCAGTCCAGGATCTAACAGCAATCATATTACATGTCACATTGAAAAGCTTGTGATTTCTGGCTTTCACTTCCAACATATAACATACCATACAACAAAATTAACATTTGTTACCTTACCCTGGCCTTTCAATCACATGCTTCTGGCTTACAGTTCTGCAGAAAAGAAAAAAAAACATCCACTTAAAAATAATAGAAATCAAGATTTCACTTTTTCATACTGACACCTACCAACACTCATGTAACATTATACCTTATGTAAATGGTACGGAGCCTTTAAAGAAGGAACAACAAAATTTCAGTGCATTAATTTGAGATTCTTCAGGCTTTGCTGGCTGTTTGGTTTTTAGCATCTGGTTTAGGTAAATCTAGACCAAAACATGATGAATGGATACATGAAATCAGACTTTCATCATCCACCACAAGTGGATATTAGCGAAACTAATAGATAACCCATGAAGATGTACTTCTAGGTGGTGCTAGGAAGGGCCTCTGCTCTAATCCTGTGCCTCTAGCTATTATGTCTATGCAGGAGATGGCTTTCCTGCCATTGTAATAAACAGCCACCAACATCCTCCATGAGTTTGCTTAAAACTTTTCTGAAACATAAATACCTCAGACCTCTGTGACAGCCTGGGAAATGCATTCCCCAGCATAGCCATGCAGGTATAGAAAAGGGCAGAGAACTGCCAGCAGGCTGATATGTTCACATGGTCTTAAGACAACTTGTCTTAAACACACTGCTCTTTTTTTCCCCTTTATGAGCTGGGTGATGAAATAGAAGGGATGCTTACTACAGCTACAGATTATATGATACTGCAGAGATTGCTAGCAGATTGGAGGGTAGACCTGAATTTAAATTGATCTGGACAAGCTGAAGAAATGGGCTTGAAAAAAAAAAGGATAATTTAATAAAGGCATGTTCAAAGTGCTAAATTTAGGTGGCAATAGTCAACCAAAAGCACAAGATTGAAAAAAACCTGATTAGGGTGCTCTTCTTCAGAAAAGGAGACAAGCACTATAATGGCTCACAGGCTGAGTGACTCAACCCTGTCATGCTGTGGCAAAGAAGTTAGTCCTTGTGTTGGGTGTCTGGAGTATGCCCCTGTACGGG
This sequence comes from Coracias cyanogaster, assembly GCA_033124195.1. Taxonomy (NCBI): domain Eukaryota; kingdom Metazoa; phylum Chordata; class Aves; order Coraciiformes; family Coraciidae; genus Coracias; species Coracias cyanogaster. Next base: position 33,521 of record JAVSBS010005547.1, on the reverse strand, counting down.
AGCACAGCTTGCTGGGCACCTGCAGGCTTCTTTCTGCTTTGTGAAGCACTAGTCCAGCTTCAGCTGCAAGGATGCACTTAGGTTCGGCTACTGCACATAAAGAAAAGTGGGGACCTCTCAGAGACATCCCAAAGGCAAACAACCTAAAGTGTCCGTTGATGAGGGATTGAAGAAATATCAAAGGAGTTGGGCTAGTGACTCCAAAGGAGAACCACCTTCAAGTATGTAAAAGGGCATTGCTATGTTTCTCTTAAACATCTGACCCCTGTTTCTATCTTGTCAAGAAGCAGTAACATACTTCAATTGCACCCAGAAAGATTCAGGCTAAGCACTTTAGGAAAAGCCTTCCTAACACTACAGGCAGTGAACTGCTGAGGTTCACTGGCTGGCAAAGCAGTGAAGCACCTGTTGCTATAAATCTTATGAACCGATTGGACAAATGCGTCTCAAGGACAGCATGGATGTGTTAAGTTGGCCTTCCAAGTCCCTTCCAGCCTTTCCTTTTGAGGGGACTGACTTGATGTAGAGTCTTTGCAGGAGAGTTTCTTAGGACTACCCTGGGAAAGCAGCTCCAACAAAGAGGCTGCAGGATTATTCCCAGTATGTGTAACAGGGATGAAAAGCACCTCTGAGGGACAGGAGTCTTGCTGTTCAGATGGGCTCCTGGCTTGGTTCATTCTTCAGGCTTAGCTCACCACTGGAATCAAAGGCTAGCTTTTTAAAAGGCTTTTGTGGTATCACAAATGAGGAAAAAAAAAAGTTTTCTTTTATTTTTTAACACTATAATTCATCCATCCTGGTACCACAATCTACAGGCTCAAATCACATTGCACTTATCAGTGCCACCTTCAGATGAAAATTTTCATTGTTTATTGACTCAAAACAGGGTGATAACAATTGTGCTTGTTTACATCAGTGCATGCCAGGGAAAGTGAAGGGGCATAATTTGTAGTGTCTCCATTATTATTTATACAAATCTCAAATTTCATGGCTAGGAAGTATGGAATTGATACAGATAAATGGTAATGAACCATCACTAAAAGATTAAAACATGGTCCATAGTCCATGGCACTGTGCAATAAGTCTGACCCAAGAAGGGAAAGGTAGCATTTGCATTCTCAAGAGGGCTTATGATTTTAGAAGAATCTTGCCATAGTAAAAGGATCTTTCCAGCTAGATAATGCCATTTTTCATTCTTGTGCACACATAGATCAAGGAAAGGCCACGAATCCATGGCTTACAAAGCAGTTTTTAAAAACTTCTTTATCTCCTTTGCTTTGGGAAGTGCTAAGAGCTGGTCTCCTTTGCTTTCTTTTATTTATTTATGAACCCAAAGCCTGGATTCTTTAGAAAATGGGGGAAATTGCTTTGAAGTTAATTTTAGATGTAGAAGCAAACCCTGACCACAAAAATGCTTTCAAAGGTTCACAGCACTGTCTGAAGATTGAGTTGTCCTGACATTTCGTAATATCAGGGATAAGGCAAATTCCTTTCAGCTTGATGTGAGATATTAAACTTACTCAGATTTTATGGGTTAAAATTTGTATGTCACAATATCAAACTTTGGGATGACTTTTTCCTTTGTTGTTCTCAGTGTTTCTACACCCAAATCCTCCAAGGGTTCCTCTGAACTTCCATTCACCATAAGTATGTCTTTGCAGTTTTTGGGGTTTAGAGCACAGATATCACAGAGGTTGTTTTATCACTATATCGCGTAACTTTTTCCCAAGCAGTTACCTGACCACCAGACCCTGGGCGGTGTTTTCCCACTAATCTCTCCCTTCTACTGTGCTCTCCTCACAGTAGTGACCACCAGAAACATTTTGGTTGTGCCAAAGCAACAACAGAATCTCTGCCTTAGCACTGCTAGCTGGGAGCTGGATGCAACCAGGAGCTATTTGGTCTCCTGAAGCAAAGAGAACACTTCAAGTAGGAAGAAAGCTGAAAGCAGAACCAGAGGCAGAGGGGAACTTGCAGCCATCAGAGCAGGCATGTCCTGGCCCTGGAGGAATGGCACATGAGAGAAGGAAATGGACCCTCCTGCCTGATTCATGCTGCATAAAAACATGTAGGATTTACCTTTCAAAACTGAAGATAGCATCTCGAGGCAAACCAATGCCAAGCTTTTTGGTACAGTGTCGTGGTCCCCACATACAGAAAGATAAAAATATGTTATATGAATAGTTTTTATGTGCATATACGTACAGCACTGTGATTCAAAATTGGCCAGTCTATGGCTAGTATATGCCAGCGTGCCATGTCAATGCTTCAGACAGATAACTCTGTTTCCAATGGCCACGAGACTCCAAACTGTGAAAGCAGGGAATCTTTTTTTCCATTATATTGTTATTTCTTAAGCCATATCTCAGCTAGTATGTAAGTGTGGATATATAGGTGCATATAGGATATTACTCTCTAAAAGGGAGTTATTTGCAAACGTATTGATGTCTTTTTGTTCCAGGGTACAAATGTCCCTGCAGAACCAGACACCTAAAATCACTAGTTGCCTCTATAAAGCTTGATCACTATTGCTTAGTAAAAATTATCTAATTTTTGGCTTAAAAAAATTCATTGTCTTTTTCTTGGGACATTTCAATTTCTGTCTTTTGGGGGCATCCTGAGATGCTACCAAACATTAAACTGAGTCACAATTCTTATCACAGTTTAGAAAGAAAAATGCTTAATCTTACATGATGGACCTTAAAACCTAACTGAAGAACAGCCCCAAACATTGGTCTTTTGGTAAAGTGCAAGTCTTAAGAACAAAATTTAAACACAGTTACAATGAAAATGTAATTCTTAACTCCCCATAATCTTCTGGCATTTCATAGAATCATAGAATGGTTTGGGCTGGAAGGGACTTCAAGGATCATCTAGTTCCATCCACCCTACCATGGCAGGGACACCTCCCACTTACACCAGGTTGCTCAGAGCCCCATCCAACCTGGTGTTGAACACCTCCAGGGATGGAGCCTCCGCAACCTTCCCCGGCAACCTGTTCCAGTGTCTCACAGTGAGTACATAGAAATTGCTGGCATCCACAGCTGGCCCTTGCCAGAAGTGAAGCATGCCTAGTCCTACCTGTGCCCAGAGTCCCTTGCTCACCTTCCCTTGGGATCATCAGTCCAGCAGTATTTCCCTTCTGCCTTCAAGTCACCCCCCTGCTCCAACTAACCTGATAGAGCAGAGGGCAGGCAGGTTTCTGGCCTAGCTTTCTCTCTTTTATAAAGAAGAAAAACTCTCAAAGCTCTCTTAAATAATATCCACAGACTTCCAGAAATCCTGTTCATGTTTTCCCACAGAACATGTGCCTTTTAAAAAGCAAGGCTGACCACATGCCCCATTCCCCCACAGCTCCCCACTTGCTCCCAGCCAGCAGCTCCCCGCCAGCTGGGTGTACCTGTGCTCTCCCACAGACACACCACAGCCTCTCCTCCAAATGTATGGTCCAGACTCTTTTTCCCTAAATGTAATTTATAGAAGGCTTTTAGATATCCTGGTCAGGCTCCCACAGCTTTAAAGGGATATTTGGCTGTATAGGAAGGACAAGGTGGAAAAGGATGTCCAAGTTGGCTCAGACTATTGGAGACAGGGAAGCTCTTGGCACATGCCCAATGCAAAGAGTTTCCCACATGGATGGATCTTCCTCCTGGGACTGCCCAGGTGCTCTACCAATGATGCAATCAAAAAAGCATCACCATTCAAATGCAACCAGTTGGCAAGAGTAGCAGGACCATGGGAGATGGGAGGATTGACACCTACTTTGGCTTGACAAATGCCACATGCTGTGTCCACATGGAGGAGGGCTGTGGTTTCTGAAGCTTCAGGTGGGCACCCAAAGGCAGTGTGACTTACTCTAGGAAGGACTGTGATTTGATTGCCCTCAGCATGGAAACCGTTGTTACGGTGGTTCTGTATTTTCATTTAAAGGCATATTAAGCCATTTTATTTTAAAGATCTATCAGATAAATGGTAAAGCAAACCTTTATGCATGCTGGTAATGCATGCTTTAGGTTACTTTATTTCTAGAAATGGGCCAAAGTGGTTTCTGTCTGTGTATGAATGCCTGTGTAATTAGCCCACAAATACAAATGCAAATAAAAATAACCAGGAAATGAATTTAAATAATTAGGGCCATGACACACATCACTCTCACAATGTGATTCCTGTACACTGGGAAGACACAGGGACTGTAAAAAGTTAGAGAAACCTCAACTTTCATTTCAGTCACCAGGAAGAGTTGTGGGAGAACACAGATAACTCCCTCACTTTGGTCCCTGTCTAAAAAGGGAAACGAAGCCGAAAAGCCAAGACCAATTTCCAACAGCCAAGAGCTCAGGAAAAGCCAAACACAAGTCACCTGCTACTAGAGTAGACTTTCATGTCCCATCTGTCCAGACTGCACGGGTGAGAGCCTGGGGCCACACTCAGGCATTTGGCCTCCCCTCCCAAGCATTTCAGGGGCAACTTTGCCTCACGGGCCAGGCTTCAGGGCTTGTACTTCAGGTAGTGCCTGCAACACATGAACATCAATTCCTGCGGACAGACAGCCCTGTGCATGCAGAGCAGCCTCAAGGAACCTCCAACCAACATTTTTCTCCTTCCTTGCAATGTGGCACGACTGTGGCCACAGGTGCCTCTGCAGTGGTGGGGGGAGGCTTGTGTAAACAGGTCTTCAGCCTTCCTTCTCTTGTGTCACCTAGCATGAACCAGGACATGCTGTGACAGCGCAGACTCCCACTGCCAGCAGTAGCCCCTGCTACAATCACTGGAGTCGTACCAGCATTAGTAATGATGGAAAAATTCAAGGGGGAAGCCTGGAGGGCAATCTCCCAAGATACTTTCTACAGATGCTTTCCCAGAATGAGACAGTGGTTTCACAATATTCAATGGTCTGTTTCTCATCTACCCAGATACCGAGGTTAGAGAAGCTGCAGGCAGCGACTGCTGGCACACCCGCGCAATGTCACATCTGCCAGGAGATGTGAGGGAAGCGAAACACATGGCAATATGACACTATCAGAGAGACCTATAGCTGTAATATTTATTAACACAATTTGTGAAGCCGATGACACCTACCACAAATCACAAAATAAAACAGAAATGTGTGGAAACTGTAAATCTTTCTGAGGGCAATTGGTGTAAACCCTTGTTAAGTGTTATTGCAAAAAAGGACAAGCATCACAGAAATGTCAAATATCTTTTTCACTGTTCCTAGCCTTATCTCTTCTCCAAAGAGCAGGCTGGAGCCCACCAGTAGAAAGAACACTGCACAGCTTCCCTAGGCTCCTTCTCGCTCTGCTATTTTCATCCCCTTCATCTTGTTTTGCACCAGGAGGTGCAACTTCTTTTTGGATCTCAACAGGAAAGGCACAAACACTTTCAAGAGAGGTAACAATTTATTAATAAGATCACAGGTAAGATAACCGGGAGTTATAAAACCCAATGCCCTGTGTGACGATAGGGAACCCATGATGGTGAGATGAGCTTTGGTGAGAGTGTGTGGCTCCATGTTCCTGTGCACTTTGGCAGTGCCCAGCTAGTGGTACAGGTTCACTTGTCTCTCATGGGAAGAGAGGGTGAATCCCTGACCAGCTGAGTGAATCCTTGACCAAGCTGGCTTTCCGTGTGTTCCATGTTTCCATAGCAGACTGTTTCCTGGCATTAGGAATGCCAGAGAAGTCATGACAGGCAGCCCTGTCCTGCTGGCTGGAGAAAGTCCCAAGCACAAAGGCTGACATATTCTTTCTGAGTCAAATCTCTCCATTATCTCCTTCTGTGACATGAGCTACAGCCCCATGACACACTGGGTAGCCCAGAATAGAGTGAGTCCAGCAAATCCTATGGGAGGATGGGGCTGTGCATTGCCCATGGGCTATTCAAGGGATGCTTCTGCCCTAGAGAGTGTGATGCAAACAGTGCCAAAATCCTTTTGCATCATTTGGTCTGCAGCAGCCTGGCTGCATATCATTTTTCTGTAGAAGAATAAATTGATGGGACCACTCAAAAATAAGCCAGGATTTTGAAACATAATTTCTGGGCCTCGAAACACAGTCAGTTTAATCAGCAATTCTCAACTGCAATGTCATTGGATCAGTCCAGTGGTTCCTGAGATTTACACTCAGCTGTAGTTTTGCTTGAAAACGTCACTGATAGCAAAATGAACAGCTGATTTTTGAAAGGGAGAAAATTATTTGGTTTTCCCTCTGATGAACACCTCTGAGCTCCAGCACTGAAGGGGAAGGCAGGTTGGAAAAAAGAAATCAGTTGTGCCAAGTGTCTCCCTCCTTTTGCCTCTGCCCTCTCCAACATTTGCACTCCCCTGTGCAAACAGCGTGCCACAGCACCTTTCCACTCTGCTCCTGCTTCAGGAAGGACACGTATCTTGAAGCAGTCACTGTACTTGAAGCAAAGGGTTCCAGCTGAAAGCACAAAAGAGGCACGGGGATGTACCAAGGACATTCCTCCATGCTAACATGTGTGTGTACATATAAGAGAAAGTGATGTAGAGGCAATGCCACAAGAGCACAGGAAATGCTTTGCAGCCTCTGCAACTGGTTGGTACTGACTGGAGATGCAGGCATACTTTATCTCCACTTGCAGAAGTTTTTTCACCTCAAAAATTACTGATCCTTCTTTTCATGCACAGTCACAGGACCTGCACACTCTAGTTCAGAAGGGTGTCTGGTGAGAGAGCCATTCATAGCATCCCATGTATGCAAGCCCCAGCCTACGATCTGTGCTGCAATACTGTTCCCTATTACCAGTCACCACACCTCCTTCCCACCCCTCAGCTATGTATTACCTCCAGTTGTGAAGCATGATGTGGGATGTGGATTTGTATCCTGAGAAAAATGCATTTAAGATCTCCATGCATATGTATCGCTTACCATACACTTATAACTAATTTAGGTGAGCAGGGAATCAAGTAATTGATTCTCAATATGACCAGCATCGCCAGGGTTAGTACTTCTGAGCACATGTTTGCAGAGCCTTGTGCAGTGTTCAGGACCCCAGGCAGGACCAGGGAGCACGACCCAGTGACTGCTCATGTGCAGGGTGACTAGATGTGCTGTACATGCGATGTTGAGTCATCTGCACACATGCCAGCGGCCAGATAGTGCACACCATCTGGCAGCGAGGCACAGGAGCTGCTGGGCAGGGAGGATCTCTTATGAGTTGGTACCTGAATCTATCCCCATGGGTTCATGCCTCAAGACATCATTGACTGCCAATACAAAAGCAGCTTGCCATCTTTTCACACTACCAACTGCCCTGCTACCATGCAACTGAGTAATGCTTACTAAGCCAGGGTTTCATCATGACTATTTATGGACAGACATTTTATCTTATGTTATTACTGGTGTTACCAGCTTCACTGGCTATAAATTATTCCAGAAACTTTATAGACAGTGACATGCAAATAATTGTTATTTGATCATTTTAAATGCTAGATTATGATCAAGTCTTAATATCTGTATGATAGAGATCTGTTATTGTTCAGTACATTATAATTTAAGTAACAAGTTTTCACCTACCCATATTCTAAATACTTTTGAAATAGCAATATTGACAGGAAGCTAACTATTTTCAAATGCCATAGATTTCCCCAAAGTCCCTCTGTACAGTTTACAGTTAATTTCACAGTCAACTGCAAGCTGACTCCAAATCAATGATCTGATTCTTTTTAATGCCTATGTTTGCAGAAGACATATGAACTAGTGACTAAAGGAGATAAGGATGCATTAATGACATTTTACAAGTCCCCTGTGAGAATTTAACTCAAATGCTGTGTACCACCTCGATGTCCCCCTTTCATGAAGGAGTTTGAGATGGTGCCCACAACTGAGCAGAGTTACATTCTGTGACCCTGGAAGTACCTTTCCAGTCCTGACATTCCATGTGCCAACTGGCATATGAGAATGAGCTGCATTGATTTTTTTTTTTTTTGCAACTATTCAAATAACTTCAAAAGCACAACCTCACCTTAAAGCACACAGTAGTCTAGATTTAGCTCAACTATAGGACATCTCATTTGGGTTAAAATTACTGATTGGGATTAGGGCAAGGACACAGCTGGGCTTCTGTAGTCTAACATACTGGCATTTGAAAATGCATTGCAGTTATGTCTCAGTGAGGTAATTTCTCAGGTCCACTGAATCATGGGTAGTTTTACCACTAGTTTTAGTGGTGCAAGATTATCGCCTCTAGAATTAGTTTAAATCAATTTAATTAGCCATGTTTGCAATGACATCACTGAGATCAGAATCTGGCCTTTGTTTTCTTTCTTGGTAAACTAACAGACTTAGAAGCAGAATCTTAAATTCTTCTAGAAGTTTGTGGAATTCAATCTCCAGGCCCTTGTCTTCAGCACCACCCATTGCTCTGTTTAGCATCCCAGCTCTCCCAGTGCGGATTCCAACTCCAAGGCCACTGCCCCAGATCCTCTCCTGAAAGGGCTACTCCCATCCAGGACTGAGTCTATGCAGTGACCCAGGGTGGAACAAGCTGTCTTGGTCCGTGGTAATCCTCCACCCTTGCATACCAAAGGCGTCTGTTCCCATCAGCCTGATGAGAGGGGTAGCGGCTTTTGCAAAGCAACTGAGAGGTAGCCTGCCAGGAGGGATGCAAGGCATTGGAGGTGCAGGCTCCCAAAGACCCCAGAAGCATAGGACACAAAGTAATCACCCAAAGGTGCTTGTGCCTGTGCCTGGCCTTGCTGGTCTTTCTCTTTTTAGGGCTCTTGAGGGGGTGTTTGTAACGTATAACCCTAAGCATATTACACAGCGCCCAACTTAGAGTACCAGCTATCTTGGTCATACAGGCAATGGCTCCTCCAGTGCACCTTCACTTGTCTCCTGGCTACTGCATCCAGCCATCCAGGGTGCCTTCTCTCCCCTGTGTCTGTGCAGGAGAGCCTGCTTGCCTTGCTTCATCACCTGCACTGTGTGCCTCAGATTGCATTGTGCATGTACCCACACACAAATGCACATCCCTTCTCCCCTTTCACCTCCTCCCTTCGGGTCCAAATACAGCCATGAGTCACTAGAAGTGTACCCAATGATCTCAGGGCCACAGCACCAAACACAAAGCATCGCAAAGCAACCTTATGTGAGAGCTGGGGATCGAGCCAGCTAAAGCCTAACTGGTCAGATATTCACGTCTAGGGTTTCATCCATTTTCACAGCGTCTTCCAAGCAATAGTAGTTCTTTGCTGTATGAGTTTGACAGACATTCAAATTTTGAAGTGGTGCATAAAAATTTACATCTGTGACATGATGTGTCTGAGTGAACAAAATGCAAATGACTGGATTGTCATAAGACAGATGGAGACGTTATTTGTAGTTTAAAGGTTGCTTTTAATCTACAGATGTATCTGGCATCAATCGGACTAGAGAAGTGTAATATGATCACAGAGCTGCAGCATAAAGTGTTGCTGTTGGTGCTTTTTTGTGCATCATTAAAATGGACAGAGAAACTCAGTCATTAAGGAAAAACTAAACTGTCCTAAATACCAACAATATTTCAGTGTCCATATATGCCTGCATGCAAATGTATTTAAATTGGCAGTAGCAGATGTTCCATTTTCAAGGAGTAGTCATACTGGGCCTCACACATCAGTGACTTTTGTATGAGGTTTTTGTTAGAAACTTAGGTCCAACTTACACCACTGCAAATGCACAGTAAGTCTCACTGTACTCTGGCTTCACACCTCCATGGTCAGGATTTTCTTCAATGCTTTCTGAGGCAGGAAAAGCATTTCTTTCCATTTATATACATTTTGAAGTAATGCTAGAAATTATTTTTAATAATACAAATGCTACCCTGTATGGGAGCAGAGCTCTCATGATGCAGTTGAGGGCTGTAAATGCTATTTTCTACCGAGATGAACAGGTTTTGCAGGCTGAACGTGCCTGAAGGCAGCTATACTCTACACACCCAATTTTTTACAAAACACAGCAAGACAGGTTCATGTCTGGTGTAATCCCTTTGCCTCCGGAACATTTCCATCTTGGCAAATTGATCTTAGAAGAGAGTAGTATGCTGCAGCTTTCCACTCGGGGGCCAGTTTTTCTTCTGTTTCCCCTAGACCATATCAGCTTCCTGGGCTTAGCCCTTTTCTTCAGATGGGCAGGACACTCTACAAGGTCAACTTAGGGCAGTTCAAGCAAGAAAAATAACACAAAACTTCCTTCAGTGGAGAACTGGTGCAAAAATAAGAGATAAGCAAGACACTGTGGTACAGACCTTGTTAACAGGCCCTGTATGGAAGTGGTTTTGGCTGGAATCTCACCAAATAGTCTTTTTTTTTGTGGCTTGGAGCTCCCATGCTTTTCCACACATGCAGGCGATCTCTTGTGCATCACAGGGCGGTGTAAGCCAGACCTGGAGCCTCATGCTACTTTAATGTGGCAGCCTTAGGTTTGGATTCAGTTTGGGATTTGGAGCATTAGTTAGGAGTTCATCCACAGGAAAACATGGCCAAGTTCACTGCTGCTTCTCTGTGTCACGGCAGCCCTCGTTTGTGGCTGTGCATGCGCCTCACTTCTGCTACACCCATGCGAACTGTACCTTGCCACAGGAAATGAGCTGATCCAGTTAAAATTCTCCTCTCTCCCCGTCAATGCACAGAAATGAAGACAGAAACTGCTACCTCCGCGTTGCTCAACACACTGAGCATTTGAAAGGGCTTTTAGGTGAACATGGAGCCAAAGTGTCTGTCTCCACCCACCTTCCTTTTGCCAAAGAGGCAAGAGGAAAAAAAATATAGCCCTCATCATTGTTCTCTGATTTCAGTGGGTTGTTGGATATGTGTGCATGCGTCTGCAGAGTTTCTGCTATAAAACACCTCCCTGTTTTGGAGGGGAAGATGTTCTTTTCTGTGTGCACAACTGACTCACAGACTTGTCTGTCCTGCAGGAAGAGTTGCAGCATTAACTTTGAATACTTAGATATTCAGTGATGAAAAAGCACATGCCGACATGGGGATGTGGGGAAGCTCAGTGTGTCCTTCTGTCTTGCTTTTTAAGCACGTAGAAGTCGGGCATGATTGACAGATTGCAACCTCAGTCCTGGAAATAGTCTTTTGAGGCTTAATCCAAAGAGCAACAGAAGCATCGTGAAGCCTGGTCCTGCTCTACTGAAAAGTCAAGCAGCCAGCTGCAGGTGTGAAATTCAGGGTGCCAAGTTAGACTCTAATGATCAAATTCACAGCTGTGGAAGGCTTTGGTGCAGTCAGCTGGAGCTGCCAAAGACAGAGGCACATGTAAAGCAATGTCGTTCTCCCAGGCAGACAGAAGATGCATGTCTCAGGTGGCAGCTCCCCCTCCAGTATCAGTGCCTGATTCAGGAACAAGGCAGAGTGCACACACGTCTCTTTTTGATTACAAGAAAGGAGGATGAAATGCTGACAGCACCAGCCTAGTGCTTATTCAGGAAGAGAAAAACCTAGACACCAGAGCTTGCTCAACCTGAGAGGATTCAGATTCACAGCTCTGACCTGGTGTAAGCTCTCCAGGGCATTTAAAGCATCTCAGGGGACTATGACCTGAACACTAATTAAGCTCTATAATAGGCTGTATAGTGCGCTAATTTGGGTATTATCCTTAACCTCCAGTTTGTAACCCATAAGTACTCAGGCATGCTTTCTGCCTACATTCAGAAATTACAGATCAAAGCTGTGGTTCTCAAACTGCTCAGGACCAAACTAGATCTCTTCAGGAGGTATGATGAGAGATAGAGTTGTAATGGGGCAGAGGATACAATGGTATAGGATGCATTTATTTCACTCAAGAAGTTGATAAAAACATTGTCTGTAAATATTCTTCACACTGGCATTTCTGATACTAATAAGTTACAGTCATTACAGATGAAGTATTTCATTTTGGAACCAGGGAAAGAAACCTGAAAGGCAGATTTGCCTTTGCTGTTGTTCTGCAAGATGAGTGTCGTAGCTAGAATTCTTCTCTAAACCTTCCAGCAGGACATCCACACCTCCATATACACGGCATGAAACATCCCTGTGAAAGCATTGCCTCTGTAGATGAGCAGAGGTAGATATGATTATCTTTTGAGAGTCAGAAGAAAACCACTATATACCAATCATACAATTGTAATTTTCACTGCTTATTTACCCATTATTTATTTCACTAATGCCTTCAGCTTGGCTTTCAGTATCAAAAGTATCTAACACTGCATCTTTCAGAAATGTCTTTCTGTTCTTCAAGACACTGAAGGAAAATAAAGTTTCTCCAAATGCCAAACTCATGGAAAATACAGAACTCATCCTATCTCAAAATGAGCTAAATTTCAAAGCAAGTAATCAGTGTAATGCCAAAAAAAGAGTGAATCCTCACATTTTCTTGTCAGTTATTTACATTAGTTAACTATTTAAGAAGTTAATGGCTTAATTGCCTACAAAGATATTGTAGCATCCTACATTTCTTGAGTAGACTGGGTTTTGCATTCCTCTGTAAGCTCCCCATAGCTGAGATGTGAGAAGAACTAAGTCTAAGGCTTCACTGCTGTCCTACCAAGGTCTGGTGACATTAGCAGATCCTTAAGGGCAATGGGAAACCAGACTGACTTTAGCTAAACTTCAGTGACATCAGCTGATGTTTTACCTGCCTAAATTTAGAATATGAAACATTTTCAACGACCTAGCACTGATATAAAACTGTCACGTTATTTTAAACTCTGCTCTGAGTTGCATCATTCCCAGGCAGCCAACCTAAAGTTGATAGCTTGCAGTGCAGGATGACTCATCCTGGGCTTGACCATAGTGATATTTAGAAGTTTGTCCTGCTGAGGGCTGTCTTCCTCCTGAGGAAAGCTGTTCATTCACCTTTGAAATATACACATTATTGGGAAAGTGAAGAAACGGCACCTGATTTAGGAAATTGTGGACTAATTAGAGTGGGCAGTATTTTTTCATCATGACTTTGCTGCATTAAAAATGCAGATTAGTCAACACTGAAACTTTCCAGGAATGTCCCATTTCACCAACTTATTTTCACACACAAAACTGAGGAGAGATTCCCTAAAAATTAAAATTTTTTTTGTTACATTTTCAAAACTAAGGATTTGGTGTTTCTTTACAAAACAACTTTTTGTTTTGAGATGCCTTTCAACCTTCTTTGAAATAAAATTGAAAACATTTTTTAAAATCTCAATTTCAAAATAAAACAGTTCATTTGGGGATCAAACAGAATATTTTATTTAAGTGGTCAGAAAGGCTTTTTATTCTTTGGAGCTGCTGATGAATCAGAAAAATTCTTTCTTTCCATGACTCTGATATATACTGTGTTGAAGCTGCTTTGATATTTGATATTTATTACCTTAATCTTATTTGTGCCTTAGCATTACTGGCTGTAATGGCTCCATCTTTGCCTGATGTTAGAAGTTTAAATGATGTGGCTCTGAACAGTGCTGGGATGGAAGCCCACTCAGGGATCATGAATACTGTTGACATAAACCAAGCAATTACAATGGGACTGCTGACCTGGCAGACAAAAAAAGAATAATCATCCTGGTCACAAAACATGGCCATAAGTAGAGGCTATAGTAACAGTGAATCTTAATTAGAGGAGAATGTGAATGTAGAAGAAAAAAAAAAACAACAACACAAAAGAAATTGAGAGATCTTATGGCATTCAGATTAACTTTGAATCTATTTAAAATTATATCTGAGAGCTGATGGACAAGGTGTCATATTTTCCATAACTAATAAAAGTAGTCTTGAGCCAGAACTGATCTGAATTTAGCTATTTGCTTTTAGCAAATAACATATGTTAGTGCTTTGAATACGCTGACTTGTGACTACAGGAAAGCTGCCCGTCGTCTGCATTTTATGAGTACCTTTCTTTTTTTAATGCAAACACTGGGGAATGTTGGTCTTTGTGTGGCTGGTTTTCAATGCATTAAACAAAATACATTTTTTGGAAAAGAAAAGGAACCTTTTGCCACCAGAAACCCAAAATTATCACATTAGGACCACCCTGGCTGGCTTTTCTGTGCAGTTCTAGCTTCAAGGGAGTAGTATGGATATAGGAGGTTTTGTTTAAACTGAGAAAACTATAAAGGTTTGTTTCTTTGTTCAGCTTTAAAATAGCAGTCCTTATCAAAGTAGCTATCATACAGCCTTTATTCTTATTGCTTAGAGAACTATTATCTCCCATTTTCAAAGAGAAAACAGAGTTTGACTCAAGGAGAGAGCAACATCTCAAACTCCAAAGGTTAGGAAAGGAACAAAAGTCTTTGGACCTTCAGTGTGCTCTTACAGCCACAAGCCTGATCATCCTGGCAAGGGCTGTTGCAGGCATCAGAGCTGCAAATCTGCCCTTTTCTTTTGATACTTGTCTATGGGCAAGCCCATGAGAGTGACCAGCCATGAAATTCCTATGCAGTTCTGGGTTTGGATCCTGAAGCTGCCCTCACTAAGCTTCACAATTTGGATTGAAGCATTTGTTTCAGGACTATTTATACTTACACAACAAAATCTGAACACATACCAGCTAAGCCTTTGAACTGTATCCCTTCTTCTTAGTGGTCTAGTAATCCTTCCATGGTAAATATGTTACATACAGTGATCACTGTTAGAGTTGGTTCAGCCAGTTCCACATGGAAAATACCATATGTTGAGATACTGAGAAGTGTGACACCTAACTTTAGCAGGACATATTTTTTTGAAATGCCCTTTAATTCTAGCTACAAGGACAGCATAACCCTGTGTTTCAAGTGGTAAAAATGGTGAGGTCAGGTCCTCAAGCCAGAATTTCAAGGTCAGCTACCTACCTGCTAATTCATCCAGAGAGCTGAACAAATGGTCTCAGAGCAAACATTCACAAGGGACACAGAAGATATGAAAGGAGAATTTTCTTCAGTTTACTCCTACTTGTGTTTGGTTTCACTACTCAGGTGGCCATAGTAACCTCCTCTCCATCTCCTTGTCAGAAAGTAAGGACAAGAGGTAATGGCCTCAAGTCACGCCAGGGAGGTTTAGATTGGGTATTAGGAAGAAGTTCTTTAATGAAAGAGTGGTTAGACATTGAAACAGGCTGCCCAGGGAGGTGATGGAGTCACCATCCCTGGAGATGTTAAAAAAATGAGTAGATGTGGTGCTTCAGGACATGGTCTAGGGGTAGGGAGATGTTGGATGAAGGTTGGACTTGATGATCCTAGAGGTCTTTTCCAACCTAAATGCCCTGAAAAGTTTACACTCTGAAGTTCTGCCAAAATGCTTTGGGGTGCCATGGGGAGCTCACATAAGGCTAAGCTCCTTCTAGGGAAAGGGCCATATTTTGGATGCATCCTCATCCCACACCTCCATACTGCTCCATCCAAGCATGCAAACATCCCACATTGCCTGATCCATGTGTGAGCTTTTAGCACTGCTGCAGTGTGCTTAGGTGTGTGCTTCAGAGTGACCAAACACATCAGGGAAGAAGAGCTGGTGTGTGATCTAGGTCACCCTCTGCCAACATGGGAGTTTTCCCTGTTTTGTTGTCCCATAGCAGCTTCTGATCAGGTGCTCTTGGCAAATGGAATGGGTCAAGTGAAGGACACCTGATTTGGAAATCTTGTTTAATATCTCCCCGTTGCTGTGAATACTGCCTGTTTCAAGTTATCTGGTACATACTTCTGTCATCATGACTAACGACCTGCCAGAAGAAAAGGAAAAAGACATATAAAATGGAGCTGCATTCAGGGGTAGGTAGCCGTGCCTTGCCCCTCCAATTTCCTCCCAGGCAAACTGCAATGGCACTCATTTGTGAAGAAGTACTTTGAAACTTCACATTCAAAAGCTGCCATTTTCCCTACAGTATTTTTTATGCAGTGGTTATCTGGAAATGGTCTAAAGCTTTACTTGTGCCCCTCAAAATAACCCAGGCTTTATTTTAAAATGTGTCTTTTGATCAAGAAGGCAACCAATACCATTAGCAGAAAAGCAATTTATTTAGATGGCAGCTGTTTGAAAATGATGTTCTGCTCTATGTTTTTGCTGGACAAAACCATATATCTCCTATATAGGTAATAGGAGTCCATACATCTGGCACAGCTTTCCCATGCAGAGCCTTCACAGTCCTTACAGAGGGTACAGCTACTAGTCCCTTTTACAGCACGAAACACTGAGACACAAAGGAACTCATCCAAGCTAAAAATTAACTCCACCTCTTCTGCGAGCTAGGCCATCAAACAATCTGCTGTTCTTCTCTGCCTCACCTACAAGAGGTCGGGGGGAAGTGAGGAAATAGTCATTTTCCCTCTGTCACATCCAAGAGTTAAGTTCTGTTCACTCTGATCTCTGGACATTAAGAATCACTCATGCCCATGTGGAGTCACTGCTTATCTCCCGCAGGGCTGTGTGGCCCACAGTAGTTTTGGAACAGCCCGCTTGCACTGTGGCTCTGTTACTCACTTTTTTTTTTTATCTCTCTTTTCTTTCTCCTCCCGGATTTTGCAGCAATAATTGAGCCCCTTTGGTTCATCTCTGAGGATGGGAAACTCAATGACTGATAATTACCTTGCATACCATTTAATGAATTGAAGGAGCACAGTAACATCCATAATCTAACTCTTCTAGCTTGTTAAGCCCTAGTTCTGCATATTTCCAAGTGCTAATATTCAGACATAAATGGAAAAAGGTTAAAAGGATTCAGTGAATTTGTAACAAACATGCCCTTTGTATATATGAATTCTGAGTCATCTCTACTGGACATGGTGTATTGGTTAATCTTGCTATGAATACCAAAATTACCTCCTCGTTAGCAGGACTTTTCATTGCTGTTATTACTATATCCCAGTGGAAAGGGCATTGACTTAGGTGCTAAGAGACTTAGTTTCTCATCACATCATTGCTACTGTCCTGCCATTTGCCCTAGGAAAAATTCCTGCTTCTATTTATTCTTCTCTTTCTTTTCCCACCTCATGCTTGTGTATCTAGGGGTGAAGCTCTCTGGGACAGAGGGCTCCTTATATACTCAGTGTCAGGTACAAGGAAGCCTGATCTCAGCTGATATCTTAATGAAGTAGCAACAAATACCAAACAGTTAACTGTTAAATGAAAAGAAGTTCCATCCAAAATTAATGAACATACTCAAAAACAAGCATGTTCTGTCTAAAATTTAAACCAGGTTTAGCAACTACAGTTTCAGCAGTCTTAGGTTATCTGGTGCAGATGACACATTGTGCAGCAGCTTCCCCTACATGTTAAATATGGAGGCCTTTAATAAATAAGCAATGAACAAAAGCCAACACAGTTGAACCCACATCTTTTCAGTTTTACCTTCCTTCCAGTTGTCCTGCTTTCATCCTGTTACTTTCCATGCACAGCAGATTTTTGTACTGAAAATGACATATGAAAAATCAAAGGAGAAATTGTGATGGGGGAAGAATAAGAGGTGATCAGAGGTTACCTGGAATGAAGGTATATGAGTTCTGCAGCTGTATTGAGAGAGAGAGTGATCAACAATTAAAGAAAAAAAAGTGGAGAGGGGAGGAAGAGAGAAGCAGCACTTTATTTATTAAGTGCCATCAATGTTTAAGGCATAAGGCAGAAATTCCTGAACCAAGCAATTCATAGTTTAAGTGTTAAATTGTACCTTTAAGTGGAAAAAGGCCACACTGAGGCCAAGAAACCACTTACTGAGATTTCTCAGAATGTTTTCCAGCAATGCTGGGGTCTGCTTTCCTCCCACCACTCCATTGGAAAAGAAGGGTGTCTCCATAAATCACATCTCCCTTAGAGGCTGGTTTCATACACACGGATATCCTCTGCTCCCTCTGTGGCTGCTGCTTCAGCACTAGAGCTGAGCCTCTGCAGGACTCCACACTCTCAGGAAAGAGTCAACAGCAAGAGAAATATGGAGGGGGCAAGACAGTGACAATCTAGCAAAGGACTGAAACCACAAAACCATTTCCCCCTCATGAAAAGGACCACAGTTGATGGGTAACAGATAATGCGAGCATACTGACTATTAAGGAGCTCCATTTACCATAGCTAAACTGTCCTCTCTCCAGCTAGATCCGTTATGTTTGTGTACACTTTTTCATCAGAAGATACCCCTTGTTTTCTGCAATTCTGGCTTTTGGTTGTTTGGGGGTTTTTTATGTTTATATGCCTGTAGCTGATGAAATTTGCTCACCACTGGCTGGACCTCAAATATCTATGGAAAACTGCAATATTCACCTGTCTTGGCTAGCACAGGGCAATGGCCTTTAGATCATTTAAACCCTTCATGATCCCATCCTAGCATGCCTGGATACCTAAGGGTTTCTCTGAAGTGCAACAACTTATGTGGTGGGGCAAACGTGTGAGAAAGATGTTGTGTTCCTGCCCTAAGGCCTGATCCACCTTACACAGGTACAGTTCTACCATGGAAGACTTACACGTTGCAGGCATCAAGTTGCTCTGTACTAATACCTTGACATCTAAAAAGCAGAAACAACAACAACAAACAGGGAAAGAGTTATGGGTAACCCTCTCAGTAAGGATGTGGGGTGGAAACATGACATGTAAAACTCTCTGAAGCCTTCCCAGTGTTATTCTTGAGTGTGGAGCCCATGTGAGGCACAGAACCTTGCCTCTTCCTTTCTCCCTCTTCAGCACTTTCACATGCTCTTTGGTATTTTGCCCATGCTGGTAATGAAAAACTTACTTTTGTCATCATCTAAAAGCACTATCATGCATTGGAAATAGAGAAAGAAAAGAAAAACATGACCCTGTAAGATGAGAAAGCTGCAGAAAGGTAGTGAGCCATCTCAATGGACCTCTTGGAAGCCTCTTCTCCTACCACAGAAAGCAGATAAAATCTGGCTGAGGACAACCATATTTGGCCTAATATGACCCCTACATTTAGAGTAAGATTCAGAAAGAAATATGTGGCCTTGCAAGCACAGAAAGGTATTAAGGCAGAAGAATTTGCTTCTGGTTTACAGCTGTTGTCCCAATAGTTGTATATGCACCAATAAAGTATTATAATGGTCCAGAGAGGCTTATTTGCCAAGCCACAAGCACATCATGCTCCAGAAATAAACAAGGGCCAAAAGAGGAAAAGTCAGTCCTGTTGGAACTATGTTTAAAAAGCCTCCTTAGCTTGGTTTGAAACCACATACGCCATTGCCAATCTTGCGATACCATAAAACACTAGTCTTCCACCCCTAAACCATGAAATTAAATATATATGTACTGGGTATTTTTATTTGTCTTCTACAAGCCCCAAAGGTTCAAATGTACCATCTTCTTCATGCCATCACAAGGGCCTACCGCATTTCTTTTTAAACAAAGGATGAGATTATCATGTTATTAAGTGGCTCTAGGCACTGAGCCTTAAAAAAAATACCCTTTAGAGTATCACTTCAGATGATGAAAGATGGTAACGCTGTAGTGAGAGAGCCAACAGAGAAAAGCACGGCAAGGAGATCCATGTGAAGGCTAAGGTGAGAGTGGCTGATCAGGACTGGTGACTGTCTTGGCTAACCCAGGGACAGGCCGGGTCCACCCCAGGAGCCCCAGGGAAGAGAGCGGCAAATACACAAACCCCCAGCCTTGGCATCTGGCTACAGCTCGGCTGCGCTTGATCTGCAATTCCTCTGGGAAATCCCACTGAGATTTTTGGCTGAGGCTTTGGAACAACTGGAGAGGAAACTTCATCAAGCCCTCCGCCTGTTTGGAGAACACTTTATAAGTTTATGCTATGCTGACTGAACACTTCTACAGTGCAAACACCAGCCATGAGACTTCTAGCTTATACGCACGGCAGTCAAGGTTTGCAGAAGGGCTGCCAGAAAAGACAGTTCAGTGAGCTGGGGTACAAGGCAGCTCTTCTTGGCACAAGCTTTTGCAGATCTTATTCTTTCACACTGCAGCTGCGAGTTGCAGTAGTTCCCTGATGGGTAGATGGAATCTGTTGTTTTCTCTCAAGAGAGTTACTAATCTTTTCAGCTACATAAATACACTTCTATTATTGTCTGAGTAAATTGCCTTAGAAAACTGTTTCTTCAGGAAAAAAAAGCTGAAATTTCTTAAAAGGAAAATGTCAGTATATTTTTCATAATTACTCCAGTACTTTTTTCTACCATTGTTTACAGTAAAATCTCAATAGTTAGGAACTAGCATATAAACTGATATTATCATACCTGCTTAAGAATCTGATTTTACCCAATCCCAAATAAAAAGTGAGGCTCGTGCATCTCAATCTCCCTTGCTCTTCTGCAAATCTCACCTAGATTTCTTCCCAGATTATCACCTGCCTACAATCATTTGTTATTACAGCATTTCTCTTGGATGGCAAAGAGCTCTGAGAAGAAAAAGATTATACAACCCCACCGTTGGCATCACACTTCAGTGCTCACATCCAGCCCTTCCCAGGAAGATTCCAGTTCAGCAAGATATTTATCTAAATGCTTAATTCTGCACACAGTAATCTGCACTCGCTCTGCCCCCTCCAGCATTAAGATGAGGGGTTTGCTCTCGGAGTCAGAGAAGCGAGGCACTGTTTAACAGATCCAGATATCAAGTGGTCTGAGCCCCTGAAAAATGAGGGAAGAAGCCAGGAGAGGGATCTGCTCTATTTTATACCCAGCAACAGGTGTTTGTAATTGCATTACTGGAATTAATAACTCTCTCAATACTTAAAACTAGACAGAATAATTTCTTTTGTAAGAAGAAAATAAACTATGCAACAGGCACTATTTAGATGCAATTTTCAAACAAATCTGCACTGTGATTTCAACAGATAAATGGAACAACAAATCCAGACCAGATTTGTTGATATGCCTATGGATGTCTGTCAAATCCGCCTTTATGTTGTAATGAAAGATTTGGTCAGAAAAGAACCCGTACCCAAGCACAGTGCACTGGAGAAACGATAGGCAAATCTGTATCTTATTCATATTATTAATTATTAATCTGGACTTACACCTCAGAGGCATTTAATGAATACAGTGGATAGATACAGTCTGGCTCTATTCGCAACAGGTACATTTCTTTGTTGTCAGAAGGCTAAAAACATTCCAACAGCAATTCACATGGAAAATTCCTACCTCTAGCTGCAGTTATTAAAATCATAATAGTGGAAGAGACTGCAAAAATTTTTGAGTCTGGTCCTGAAATTACCTGCCCAAACAGCAATTTTACATACCAGATCCCCTTTACATATGTGGGGCCAGGAACTTAGACGCAATTCCTAAGAAGCTCATATATTTGCCGAACTGCAGCTGGATGTGAGCATTTTGACTGGTCTGTGGGCCTACTTACTCTGTGGCCCCGAAGATTTTGTCATAAGCCTGGGGATAGTTAGCCCTGTTGAAATCCAAGCTCCTGGCAGAAGCAGCCTGGCAGAATATCAACTTTCCTTCGGTTATTTTTTGAAGCCTCAAATCTTCTTGTTTATAGAGCAAAGCTCAGCCATATTATCTTCTAGAGGCTTAAAAGTCAGAAATCGGATAAAATGAAGTCCCAGATCTAAAAATCTTCTTATTTCTAAGACAAGCTCATTGTTCCAGGGATCTCAGTGTTGGTTTTTAAATAACAGGGACTGTGATACTGATCGAGGTGTTCCCAGCACCATCAGCAGCACATCTGTCCCAGCTTCCAGTGGTAACAGGTCTGACCTGATGTCAGTGATTTATTCATCACAGGTTTTGCCAAAATACATTTCAGCTGCCGGTGTTAGCAAGATGCAAGGGGACAAGAAGCAGGTGTTGTTTTAACAGAGAGGACTATGCCTATTTATAATCTCAAGTTTTTACTTTACAGTTTTAAATTTCACATAACGCTGTCACAAAGCCATTTAGTAAACAGAGGGAGCAGCGGTGCTCTGGCCCGCAGCAGCTGCTATCACAACAGCCACTTCTGATTAGAGGCTACTGTGCAGAGCCCTGCTTTCCTGCAGCTATGGGGACCTGTCAGCTTCCGATCTGCAGCCCAAGGAAACCACTATTGCCCTGCTGAACTACTAAAAGGAAAATGTTGAAAAATAAAGGCCATGTTTACATTCCCCAGTAAGCGTTTCATTGTGGTAAAAGGTGTCTTTGGACCCCTCTTTGGAGGGCTGGGGTTGTCTGAACCTCAGCAGTCCTGTACATACTTGCATGCACACCCCAGGTTTCTCTTCAGGCTTTGCTGGGCACCCTGAGAGCAGCTGGAGGAGCCTGATACCTTTTCATCGCAGACACTGCACCCCAGCACTCAGCAGCCTCTGACGGCCACGGACCCACCATACCCATGGAAGCTTTTGCCCCATCAGAAAAATGGGGTTTGCAGGCGGTACACAGTTTCCCAGCTGGTGCAACCCCCAAATAGACATCAGCACAGGGGGCATGACCCTCCTATGCTCCTTCTGTATGGTCTCAACACTTCCTGGGTGTTCCCTCCCGCTCCCAAAAGGAAAAGAAAACTTCTGCCATGATCACAAGCATTTATTCCTCCTGGGCCAATTATTACACCTTTTTAGTCAGGGTTTAAGACGACAAAGTGACTCGGTGCATGGTGCCCACAAGAGGAGGAGAACCTGGTCCCCTCCATGGGAAGGGCATGGGGGCAGGACCAGCAAAAGTGGCACAAGATTGAGCTCTCCTGACTTTCTTCCAAAGAAAATAGTTGCAGAGAAACCTGGAATTATATATAAGTAAAGTTGCCTTTTGATATTACCACATAATTTCCACTTCTGGCAAAGAGATTTTTGCCCAGGCTAATTTGGAGACATTTCCCTTCACCACATTGGCACTGCCGTGTCATTTTTGATAGAAGTCTCATTCATCGGCAGAGTCGGGGCAACCCACTCGCCTCTCACTCCTGCAAACAGGGCTGTTTGTTGAGTCTCTTGAAAGACTGCGAACAGATAAACATGCTACACATGAAGTACATTAGGTGGAGGTGAAATACAGATGATTATGTTTAAGGGCTTACAATAGTCGTTAAGAGCTTCTAACCACAGGCCCTGGCAGGGCTGGTCCTCAGCTTGCAGTGCATGTCTTGGCTACATCCTCAACTGACTTTCTGTTTCTCCTCCTTGAAACAGGGCCAATCTTGTCAGTCTGGTGGCAATGAAAAAAAAAAAAGAAAAAAATCAACTCTGTTAATAGGATTATAAGATTTGGGGAATATAATGTTGTTGCAGATCATTTATTTTGAAAGCTGATTTCATTTTAGTGAAAACAAGCTCAGCCCTGCACACTGGGGGTTTGAAGCCATTATGCCAAACACAATCATTGCTGGTTTGAAAGATGTGATTGCTTTTTAATGTGGAAATTTCACAAGGTTACAAAAGAGGAAAAAATTAAACTCCTTTCTTATAACAAAGTCACTCTGGGATATGCGCTACAATGCCCTGACAATGTCCAGATACTCTGACCGCGTTACACATCAGAAAGGTGGATGAGTGTGATTTACACCATTTCGCAATTGAGGTTTTTTCATGCAGCTGAAAAAGCCAAAGAGTTTTGAGCAAAAATAAAAACAGTGCTTTGTAAAATGCATTCAGAATTGCACAAATACAGCCCAGGGGTCAAGGAAGTAGAGGGTGGATGAAGAAAGAGTCCAGAGGGATAAATGAGGGTATAACGTGATCTCCCCCTCCGTGCCTGATAGCTCTGGACCCATGGTGGCAGCCCACTCAGTGTATTCAAAATTAAGCTCCTTCTCAGTGCAGCAAACAACCTTTACATTTGTTAGACATCAGAATAAAAAACGATAATCAGCATCCCTGGCCTTTTCAATAGCAACCTCCCAAAGGGCTTAAATATGTTCTACAAATAATGGCTAAGCCCCATTTTCCTGGGTGTTAGAAGATGTTCTGTCACCATCTCAGAAGAACCATTGTTGTGACAAAAGCCTCATGGCAGAGCCTGGACAGGGCTGAGCAGGGAAACAGGCACTAGCAGGAACATCCCAGTCAGAGGAATTCATCAGGAGGGACAAGAAAGAATGAATTTTTCCAATGTGGTCTTTAAGAGTGATGAAGGGGGGGGCAAGGCTGACCCTTTCTGAGGTGGAGGGATCAGTACAGATTTGTGGACTCTCTTCTCCTTTGTACTGAAGACACTGCTTTTGATCTACAATGTGGGGAGAGCTCTCTCTAAAGGCAGGGGTGAGGGAGGTGGTAGATCTGGGAAGAAACAAAAAGGATGGAGCTGAAGCACTGCCTTGTAGCTGGGGATTGAAATGACATGTGCGCCACGGAATCTTTTTCTTTTCAAAGCAATTTGCTATCATTATATTGCCCGTGCATTTCCAATACATGTCAGCCTGTTCTCTTTTAACTTGGCAGGAGGGGAAGGTGCTTTTATTGCAGGGCTCCTTGCAGAAGCTCACCAGACATTGCTATTATTGTATCTGCTGGGCATAGCACAGAATGATGCATGTTCATTAAAGGAATGGGGTTAGAGTGAAGCAAATTTGCTCAGTCCCTGTTAGAGAATGCTTGAGTGGGCTTAGTGGTATCACATCAAGTGGTGCAGAAAGTGAAAGGCCGCAGCTGTGGGGAGAAGCAGCCAGGACAGGTGACCCTAAACTGCCCAGTGAGGTATTCCATCCCATAGACATCACATTCAGTATAAAGCTGAGGGATCATGAGGGTCTCGACCCTTCCCATTGGCCCTTCACTGGCTTTCCCTTCCCGTCTGCCTTCAGGATCCTTCCACTGACCTTCACTTCCCTTGGGGGCCTTCTTGCCTTCTGGACCCTTCCCTTTGGCCTTCTTTCTTCTTGGTCCTGCCTTTGATCCCGATTCCTGTGTTCCTGAACCCAGCTCCTGAACCCGGTTCCCATCAGCTGCTGAGCCCAGTCTGGGACTTTGCCGGTGCCTGCACAGCCTCAGTGGTGATGGTGATGTAATTGCCATCAGGGGGAGGTTGGCTTTGATACTGGTTTTGTACATATTTGTTTATATTCCATTTTATTATTATTATTTTCATTAAAGCTGGTTTAGTTTTCTAATCCGAAAGCCTCTCTCTCATTCCCTCCCTCTCCCATTTGGGAGGGGGCCATAAGTCTCTCTCCCTTATCCTCTTTCTCTTCCTCTATTTCAGGGGGGAAGAGAGGTTAAGAGAGAGCGTCTGTTATAGGTCTGGTGGACTGAACCTAAACCTCAACACCTATACAGAAATATTCCAAATTTTAAAAGTAGGATGGTTTCTAACCCTGTAACTTCAGTTCAGCTTCCGGCTAACATTACCAAAATCATTTAAATTTGTTTGCCTGGATGCTGTCAGTGGTGAAAATCCAGGAAACTGCTACAACATTTATTAAGGATTTTATAAATTTGTAAATTCCAAGATTCCCATTAACTATTTCTGTTAGGATTCCTCTTCTGCTTTAACTCATGTACTTCTCTAACTGTTGGGGGACAGTGCTTGGTTATTTATCTGCATGTGTGGGAGGAGAGGTGGGGAAAGGTTTGAAACAAAAATTCCGATTTCACTTCTTCAACCAGCTGTTCTTTCGTTCATATGTTAAGGCATGGAGCTGATCATTGCTCCACGTTGCCTCATGCCTGGGCTGATGAACTCTGATGCTTAACAGTGATAGAGGTTAATTTAGTCTCTGTTTCTGCATTTCCAGTTATTAGTACAAGGAAAACTACACAGAGCAAAACAATGTAATTTGGCTCCCTCATCTATTTTACCCTGGTGTTGGTTCAACCCCAAACTGCCTGAGAATGACCAAACCCTTCCTCCAAACTTCTTTTCCTTCTGTTCTTGCATGGGAGGTTGGTAGTTGGAAAGGCCTTTTTGGTGGGAGAACAGCCAAAACCAGCCATCTCTGGCTACTTAGCTTTGGAGTCAAGATTCCTAATGGTACAGAGAAGCTCTGCAAATTCTTCGGTTTCTTCTGCAGAATTGTGATGACAATATCACTTGCCTTCCCCAAAAAGATGACAGGACATTAGAGCAGAAGTCCCATCTACTCAGACTCATGACCAGTAAGAATCAGAAAACTGGTGACTGTACAATGCAAATACTTGAAATCATCCTGAAACATACAGTGAGGAAGCTTCAGAAAGAAGCACCAACAATAGTGTGCTGCCGATTCATGTCTGGCCTTTCCTTTCTTGGAGTCACTGATGGGGCATTTGAAAAGGAAGGTGATGCTGCTATAAGGTAATGATGCCTGCAATGCCCCTCTCCATAATGACAGCCTCATAAAGTACTTTAAAAGGACTTGTTCAGCTGGGCCAAGAGGTGGGCTTGGGAGCTGAGAGGACCAGAATTCGCCCTGTGGTTCGTCATGGTGTCCTGAAGGCATGTCGAACCATGAGGAGTCTCTCTCTTGCTCATTCTCTTTTTTTGCACAGAAGCCTGACTAACAAAATCAAAGCGCAGCTTGAAATGAACCCACTGCACACAGGTTTTCTCCTGGCATGACAGGCTATCACAGCTTTAATGGTAGGCTGCTAGACTAGAAGCAGTCTTTCATTGAGTTTGTCTTACTGAGAGGAAAAACTGCTTTGTGTAATAACTTTATGGTAAATGTTGGCAAAAGATTTGCACTGCATACTGAAAGAGAGACATTTCTGACCACAGCTCATGAACCACATTTATTTACTCTGGCATTTGTCCATTATTTGTTCATAGGCTTTCTGTCTCTGCTAAATGTGTTCCAATTTTGGGAGCTAAATCATTGCCAGTAGTTTCCAGGACATTCCGCTAGGCTAAGCAAAATTGCCCTAAGCAGTTGTCAGAAACCACTGCAGTAGTATTTTAAATGCAGAGTATTTGAAGACAGTAGAAGATACCAAGCATCCTATCTATCTGGATCCTGGATCCTGTGTGTTGTAAAAAGTTAGGGAACAGAAGCAGAGGGCCTAAAGTGGTGCCTGTCTTTCCTGAGCCACTTTCTATCTGATTTTAAAATGTGGACAGTAATTCAAAAATATACGTAATTATCAGCAGCTCTCCAGATAGAAATCGTGCTCAAACTTCAGTATGGAAAATCCTAGTTATTTACTTCTTAATAAAAATGAATTACAAAACACAGGAGGAAAGCCATGGCTGTTAAAACTGACACTCAGTTGCTATCAGATGGCCTGACAAAAATATATATTTATAGATTAGGCAGGATAATAACATGGGAATTGCTTTTTTGGACCAGCCTTCTGATCCATCTACTCACTGTCCTGTTCGTGATAGAGTTCACAATAACCTAATGTATTACCTTCCCTGGTAATGGTCTAATGAAGATTGCAGGATAATCCCTACGACGGTGAGTGACTGGCTTGAAGAACAAGTTCCTATATTTTTCTCTAATTTTTTTTTCTTGGCATTAATTATTGTAATTGCAGGTAGCTTTATTATCCAAAAGGAAGCTCAGTGCTTCTTCAGACTTTGCTGAATTCCTGGCCTGCAAGGTATCCTCTGGCAAAGGGGTTCAGAGTCAGTGTGAGCTCTCACGGAGCAAGAAACTTGGCTGCTACTGCTGTGGAATTAGCTGCCTTTCATTTTCATCAAGTGTTCATTTTTTGTTGTGTATAAGAGAGTACAATGATTATTTTTTCTACTTTTATCATGTCTCTTTCTTTTTCTCTCTGTTTCAAAGAGAAACAAATCCCATCTTTCCAATTTCTCCACCAATGAGTCAGAGCCATTTCTGAGCTCATTTCCAAACACCCTCTCTTTGTGCAGACAGAACAACCAGTCCCACCGATGCAGAGCTGGGGGAAGTGGTGGTAGTGATTTACGTAACAGCTGTCCTGTTCCTTATTCATCCCATTAAATCCCATCCAGGATTTAATCCAGAGCTTCACATTGATAAAGCACCCTCAATGAACTGCCAACTAGGATTCCCCTCTAAATCAGTGCTTAAATCTAGGGCTCTTTGAAAAAAGGGGTTTTTTTCCTTTCAATGTGTATATATAAATATTTTATCAACACTGAATTTCAGCTGTCATTTTATTACTCATCAGTCTGTTCATAGCCACATGAACCTCCTCAAAATATTCTTTTCACACATTGAAAAAAATAATGCTATGTCCTCTCTTTATTTTTCACTACATGGCCCACTTGTATAGTACACACAGTAGTAATAGTAATATAGTAATAGCAGTATAGTAAGTAATGACATTGATCCTAATAAATGTAGCATCTCAATGGTAAACCTTTTGCTTTGACAAAAGCTAGCCATTTAACCCATATGGGAGTAATTGTTTATTTACCAGGTATAAGGATTACTTTGCTTCCTGTGTTCTAGACAGTTCTGACTGATGGAAATACTCAGCCTAACTTTCATTATGGTATTTTTTTTCCCTTAACTTAGCGTATGTATTTTGTTAGAGACTTACTGGAAGTCTAGAAGGATGGATGTCTGGTTAGCCTCTGTCCACACCCCTGTGGGCGTAGAGCAAAGATTCAGAGAGATTAGAGAGGTATGATTTGGCAATATCTGTGCCAAACCTAATCTGCTCATATATTATTGTTACTATTTTATTTTTACTTGCCATTGTATGAATTTAATGGGTCCAGATAAGATTCCCACTGGTCCATAAATCCCAGATTATCCCTGAATATTTAAATATTGGTAGTCTAAGCACTATCCTAATGCTTTAAATATTGTCTTCTATCTCTTAAAATTCTTCCTACTCCCATCATTAATAAGGAAATGCAAATGTTATCCTATCACTTGGGAGTGGTAGGTTTATACTGTATGGTAATTGATTTGTGTCTAATTTATGAGTTTGCTTTGGTGACACTTTCATCTCACATTCTATACCATTACTACTAATAGAAAAGAGGAGGTGGAGAACAGATGATTTTCCAAAGCCTTATGTAATAAAAATCTTCCTTAGCTCCCCCTTCAATTCCTGTGAGCCCAAGCAATGCTGTGGTTCCCTTGAAGCCTTCAAGCTTGTGATATATTCAAATAAAGCATTCTTATTCTGTTTGAGACATTCAGCTACTCAGGCCTGTAAAAACATATCTTGACTTCCTAATTTTCCTCTTTCTTGTTCTCTGCTAAGATGCAGCACTGTTATCATTCACTAATGCATTAGAGAATATTTTCTAACAAAAAAAACCCTTAGGACTGCAGTTGGAAAGCAACGGCATCTGGAAAAATCAAACAATGTGAATTAATACATTTTTTGTGGGCTAGAGGAAGCAATGGAGTCAAGGACGGCCTTTGGATGTTATGTTTTACAATGCTGCTGGAGGCCTAAGCCCCACGGTAGGCTGTTTTCTTCCTGTCTTTGGACAAGTTGAAATTAACTGGTAATAACACACAATTAAAAGTGCGTGCATGTGTCTGTGAAGGGGTGTGTGTCTTTGACAAATTCCATGCCTTCTGTGTATTTTAACTTTCCAACTTAGGCACCAGTGAAGAGGAGACACACAGGTATACATAGCAGCCACATCAAAATTTTGGTGGGGCAGGGGGAACATTTGACACCTCCTTGTTTCAATGTCCCCTGTCTGTTTTTAATTTCACTAAATCGCTCCCGTCTGGGGATTGTATATTTTCAGTGGCCTCTCCCAGCAATGCAGAGGTAGAGCATTAGTGTGCCAAACCCCAGCTATGCTCAAGCATGGGGCTGCAGCTTTACAGGAGGCAAGAGGGGAGTCAGCTCTCAGGACCAGCCACTTGCCGAACTTAACTCAGGTCTAAAAGTGATGCCAAGAAATCTCACTTGCCCCTTTCCCTTTACAGCCATCTTACAAGGGAAGAGGTGGGCAACCTGAGTAACAAACTGGCTAGCAGACTTTTTACCTCACTGCTTTAAAAATATCATTAAGGTCTCTGTGTCTGAAAGGTGAAGGGATACTGTACTGCAGTTGCTGCTCAGGACAACAAGGATTTGTTGGCTTGGGTAGGAGGTCTGCTTGGTTTAAAGAGGCAAGCAGGATCTGGTCCTTGGTACCTCCAGAGAAAGGGATGACTTGGAAGGGCAATTTGAGGGCGATTTCTCTTGACAGGTGTAGGTACAGTGGAGCCTGGGCTCCCATCCCTTGCCACTGAGGCCAGTGGAGGTTTTGCTCCTGGTTTTGTTGAGAGAAAAGCTCATGCCCAGCATAGAAAGCTTGCACAATCTTGGGAGGAATCACCTCACAGCAAGGAAAGTGAGCAACAAGAGGAGCTCCTCAGTCAGCTGCTCCAAGGCTGAACGTTGCTGTTGAAGGACATAACCCCATATCCTTCCTGTGAGCACCTCACCAGAGCAATCCTCTCACAAACACTGAAGAAAGAATAGCAATTTCAGATAGTTATGCCTGAACAGAAACCTTTCTTCACATATGGAGACGAGCCAGGATGTAAAGCAAAGCCATTCCCTCAGTATTGGTTTGCACAACTCTGGGACACTCATCCCCTCTGCGTGGATAGGGGCACGAGACAGGGTCAGCATGAAGCACTGGGCAGACTCCAGGCATGTGTGGCTGCTGGAGGATTGCAGAGCTCTGCCTCTAGGAGCCAGAGGGCTAAAATTACCTTCAAGATAAAGCCAGAAAAGAGACACTATTAATTACTTCGGCCCACTGGAGCTCCTCTTGCAAGGAGCAGGATTTGGCCTCAATACAGCATGGGAACTGAGATAGTAATAGGGTGCTTTGAGAAATCACATTGTGCCTTGCATGGCGCTGAGGATGCAATGAATGACTTACACAATACACAATAGGCTGGTGAGAGTATGAAAAGATAAGATGCCTGAGCCTATTCCACTAGAGCTTCATTACATGAAAGCACACTTTTTTGAGACCTGAAGGATTTTTTTTTCCTCCTCTGCACTCACTGAGTTCTCTGTGAATTGAGCATTACAGTGGCTTTGACTGTAACCATTATAATCACTTTCCAGTGCTAATGTTGTGGTTTTAATGAAAGGAAACAGCAAATGGAGTATCGACTCATATACACAAATCTGCACTTCATTTGCACAAAATAGCTTCTGGATGGCTTTCCTCCATGTTTTTGGTCAACATCATTCAAAAAGAGAAATGATCAATGTCTACAACTGTTTGCTCTTCCACAGATAAAGCAGATGCTATTCATTACTGCCTTTGCCATGCATATATTGCTACCTTCCCCAAAGCAGCCACAGTGGGTCATGTGTTTATTTTTCTTTAAATCCTTTTGTTCTTAAATCACTCCACTTTTGCTTTCAGGATATGATGAATGATTAATGCTGTACTAGCAGCATTATTGAATTAGAAAAGTCACTGGCAGCTTCCAAAATCATTGAGACAACCAAAAAATAAATACAAACCACTTCTTTAGAGTTAGATATAGTGGAGCAGTGTCATGGTGTCAAGGTAAGGAGAGGTGATGCTGAAGTGAGCACTCTTAAAGCTGCAGGACAGACTTGCAGTTACTGACACGTAAATCATAGCAACTCTGATAACAATGCATATGTTTTGAACAATCTTGCATTGAAGTAATATAATGGCAATAAAAACAAACAACGTTAAGGCAAACTCTGAATTTATGTGGGCATTTGGAGGGAATTATTTTCTCTAAGTTATATAATCACAAAGAAAATAATTATTTGTGGTTTTACCATTTGGGTTTATTTAAAGAATAAGATGCTGAAAGGTAGGTGTTCGGCACCTCCCAGGGATTACAGCCAACAGCATGAGCAACAATTTACCAGGAAAGGAGAGATTATAGATTTCTGGAGTAACTCTTTGCAATCACCACTGAAATATCTGTCTGGTTTGCAAGCAGAGTTAGCCTTCTGTTCACGGTCATTCCAGAGAATGTAATACGGTAAAATTCCAGTTAAATGGGAGTTTGGTGAAACATGAAAGCAGGATTAAGTTAATTTTCCTACATTCAAGCACAGAAGGTTCTCTGCTGGCTTTCTAATGAAGCCCATCAGGTTTCTAGGTGGTCCTGTCCCTCGTGTGTTTTGACACAGCACCTTGGTGGCCAGCAGAGCTAGGGGTTCAGGCTACTGTTTGCACCACTGAGACTTTAAAACTCCTTCATGCAGAAGCAAAGGACAGAAAAGGCTATGGGATAACAAGGAATAAGTTCTAGCATCTCCAGGTCTCTGGGTTTGCAATCTGAAGGGAGGGATCTCTGTGGGTATGGTGCTGTGTGTTGTTTGACAGCAGAAATAATCATGGCTTTCCTCACCCAGGGCTGCCCTTGAGCACATTGCAGAATTGACTAATTCTTCTCCCTGAGGCTCTGTTTAGGATTTCTATAGATATCAAGAGGCCCATATTAGCTACTTCAGTGTACTCCTGAAAATAAAGGGCCTCTTTATTGAGTGCTATAGTGCTATATCTTTTCCTGGCCTTAAAAATCTCTTTTTTATTTTTCAACGACTGGTTCCTTATTAGAGCTGGGTAGGAAAAATGGTTCCTCTGCAGAGTGAAAGATCTCACAGTTTCAAGAACACCCCTGCTGCTGTTCTACTTTAGGATGCTACCAAGGCCTTTCAAATAGGGCCTGCTCAGAGCAGTCAACAGCTAGGGATTAAGACTCTCACTGGAGCTGTTGAAGAACTGGGTAAAAACTACTTCTATATATAAATAAGAACAAAGTCTTCTGTTGTCCGGGATCAGCTCAGTATGCTGGAGGAGGGTGGGGTGCTTTTGCTCATTTCCTTGGCTGGACTTGTTTCATTCTGTACAAGAAATGACATGTTATTCTAGGAAGAGACCTGGACTTCCATTTGCTCCTCTCAGCACGCTGATGAAATTCCTGGACTATCAGCTCAGGCTCCTTCACTCTCTTGCTTAATGACTGTCTTGACATCTATGCAAACTGGAGCATCTCCAACAGCAGAAATTCTCATTTTGAAGCAGTCAGAAGCTCAGAACCCACCTGGGCTGTGAGGTGCTGAATTTCATGTCCCTGGGTCAACTTAAAGAGATTATAGTCCTACATGTGATGTCTTGTTTTGGATCCGAATATCCTACCCAGAGAGGTACTTCTGGCTGCCCTGAGGCAGCAAATGAAGGTCTCTTATTTTGCCCAGAAACTCACTGAACATCCTCCCATTTAAAGTTCGGCATTTGACAGATCATTATATTCTGATTTGAGGACATTATCTCAGAAAGCCCCCAGCCATCTGTGCTCCCTGTCACCTCTACCTGTAGATCTTCCTTCACCTTAGAGTCTTTGTTTTTCAAAGTTTTTGTTAAGTTGATTCAAGGAAAAATATTGGAAACTACTTCATCAGCCTTTCCACAGCACAGGCTCTGCCCTTTTTTTGCCATGCTTTCAGCCAACTTATAGGTGGGCTCACCTAGGTATAATGGCAGACAATGAGGACTATCATGGTCAGAGGTGAAGAATGGCTCTGCAGTCTTGATAACCACAAAATCTGTAAGAGAATCAGTCAAAATCTTGCCCCATAACAGACCCATCCACCTTTCCTTTATTTCCTCTCCTCACATGGCAAAGCTTGTACTTGGAAGTCTCTGCTCTTCTTGTGCTTGTGTTAAAAACAGGGAGGGCAGGGGCTGCTAGAATCGACAGCGTTCAACCACATTTCCCCCCCCCAACTCTTCAGGCTCACTGCTGTTTTGATGCTCCAGCTGAAGAAAATCTCTGCAGATATTTTTTTGTCCTCAGAATGAAGCTTCCC